>BHFV01000129.1:0-47573 GCA_003568905.1 Trebouxiophyceae sp. KSI-1 | reverse complement strand
GTTGAAGACGTCCGGGTGCGCCTTCTCCACCTCGTCCAGCAGCAGCAGGCAGTGCGGCTGCCGCCTGACCGCCTCGGTCAGCGTGCCGCCCTCGCCGTAGCCGACAAAGCCGGGCGGCGCGCCCAGCAGGCGCGAGACGGTGTGCCGCTCCATGTACTCGCTCATGTCCAGGCGCACCAGGGCGGCCGGCGAGCCGAAGTAGACGTCCGCGAGCGCGCGCGCGAGCTGCGTCTTGCCGACGCCCGTCGGGCCGCAGAACAGGAAGGTGGCGACCGGGCGGTCGGGGTCGCGCAGGCCGGAGCGCGCGCGCTGCACCGCGCGGGCGACGCCCTCGACGGCCGCGTCCTGGCCGACCACGCGCTCCTGCAGCCGCGCGCGCGGTGGGCGGCGGCCGGCGGCAGGGGCGGCGGCGGCGGCGGCGGGGGGCCGGGTCCGGGAGGGCGTGCCCTGAGCGCGGCCGGCAGGGCGACCAGCCGGCGGCAGTCGTCCTGCGAGACGTGCACCGAGGGGACGCCGGTCCAGGCGGCGACGACGGCCGCGATGTCCGCCGGCTCCACCTTGGGCAGCACCGGCCCGGCCTGCGCCTCGCCCGCCTCCGACAGCCGCCGCTTGAGCTCCAGCTCGCGCTCGCGCAGCAGCTGCGCCTCCTCCCACAGGCCCTCCTGCGCGGCGCCGCAGCCGGGCATCGCTGCCGCCCGCCGCCGTGCGACCGGGGCCCGGCGGCCGGCGCGGGGCGCGCCTGGATGTAGGCGGCCTTCGTCTCCAGCACCTGCGCCAGCTCCAGCGTCGGCCCCGCGTCCGCGTCGCCGGCGCGGCCGCGCGCGAGGAAGGCGCGGATGCGCGCGCGGCTGCCGGCCTCGTCCAGCCCGCACAGCAGCGCGACCTGCACAGCCAGCAGAGATCGCTTCTAATCAATTACTGACTACTACTCATCACTACTACTGATTGCTTCAAATCACCTACTGTTAATGAAATTTCCGAGCAAATCGCATCGGGGGTTCGTCTTCTAATATGCATTGAACCAGCAATTTCATGTTTGGAGTTCGTATCCATCTTGTTTGGCGACCCATTTCCGATTCGGAGCTGCGGCAACACAAGGCAGATCTCCTCACAGCCTGGCTAGCTGCATGCGCAGCAGGCGCTGTCCATCTAGCGATCCCCGCTGCCCACAAAAGCGACCCCATCGCTTTGCCCCTGCCGCCTGCAGGCTGCTTGAGGACGGCAGGCATGGCTGCCAAACGCTCACCGGCCAGGCAGACACATTGCACCGTCCCACACGCTGCCAGGAGGGGGACGCACCCGCGCGGTGTACTTGATGCCGTCGGCGCCCGGCCCGTGCGCCGCGGGGGGCGGCGCCGGCAGCACCTCAAAGTCGGGCTCGTGCTCAAAGGCGGCTGGGCGGTCCAGAGTCAGCGAGGCGCCCAGGCTGCCGCCGCTGCGGCCGCCACCGGGGGCCTCCTGCAGCGAGCAGAGGAGCGGGTGAGAGGCGCTGGCAGGACTGGGGAGGGGCGTGTGAGCTGGTGCGGCTGCAAGGCCTGCTGGGAGCTGCATGGCGAGACGCGTGTTTGAATCGAGGTCCAGGCAGGACGACTGCCGCAGGTATGCGGGCAGGCAGTGATCATAATCTGGATGCACCGCCTGCTCCGTGCCTGCCTCAGCAACCCGCCCACCTCAGCAACCCGCCCAAGAGACACAGGCGGGTGCTGCGCCTGTGGCCGCAGGTGTAGAGACGCCAGGCAGCCCGAGCATGAGCAAGCCGGCTGTGCAAAGACATGCGCTTACGTGGAGCAGGAGGCGGCGAGAGGGCCGCGCCTGCGCCCAGCAGGCGACGAGCTTTGAAAAGTCAGCCGGCACGTACAGCCTGGCATACCGCCTGATGACGTCGTTGTAGTCGCGCTCTGGGGTCACGTAGGGCGCCGCCCCCGGCTTGACGGCGTACTCGGCCTTGCGGGCGGGTGCGGGCGAGGCGGGCGCGGCCGCCGGGCGGGGGGCGGGCGGCGGGCGCTCCAGCTTGGCGGCCGGCTCGGGCTCGTGGCTGCGGCGCCTGCAGGCACGGAAGGATGGCCTTGCAGAGACGCTCTGAAGGAAGGTCCCTGCTGTGCATGGAATCACATGGCAGTCCAAGAGGGGTGCTTGGAGTGGCATGGGCGCGAGGGCGTGCAGCCGCTGCGGGCTCGCCGCTGTGCAAGGGGCCGCAGGATCAGGCAGAGCCGGCCGCAGCATGTGGGCGGGTGTGACTCACGACCGCGAGCGCTCCTTCTCCTTGGCGTCGCGCGACGCCGGCCGCCGGTCCCAGCCGCCCTCGCGCCCCTCCCGGTCTGCTGCAGCCGCCGAGCAGGCCTCCCCTCAGCCAGGCGTCCTGATTCTTTGTGGCTCAGGCATGCAGGGTGCGCGAGGTAGCAGGGGGCCGCGGCTGGCAATGTGGCGAGGCGGCGGGATCTGTGGGCGAGCCGCGCGCAAGCTGTGGCAGCTGGGGGCTTGCAGCAGAAGCAAGGACAGGAATGAATGGCGCAGGAAAAGCGTCAGCAGAGGCCAGACACAGAACCGACACAGCTTGACTTAATTCGAGAAATTCGAGAATAAATTCGAGAAAGTTGATTCGAGAAAAAATAATTCGTGGCGGGGTTCCTGCAGCCCGTCCCCCGCGGCTCTGGCGGAGGCGCACCTCTCGGCTCGCGCGGGCTGCGGGCCGGCTCGTGCGGCCGGCTGCTGAATCCGGTGGACCCGCCGCGGGCAGGCGGCGGCGGCGCGCGGCCTGCAGACGCGCCGGTGGCGGCGCTTCAGTGCCAGCCCGGCTGCCCGCAGCATCGCCCGGCAAGCTGCTGCTCCGCCCCATCTGTTAGGCTGAAGGGTACCCTAAATCCTTAACCGTAAATGTTAGGGTTTAGGGTACCCTCGACCCTACATGCAAGCTTGTAGCCGCCAACCCAGGCATGCAGCAGCAGGGGTGGGCAGCAGCGGCCCCATACTGGCCTTTGGGCGGGGCAGGCGAATGACAGGCTGGTGGCACGCACCTGCGCGGGGGTCCGCCCTGGAGTCGCGCTCGCTCCGCGGGTCGGCCCTGGGGTCGCTGGGCCGGCTGGAGAAGCCGCTGCCGCCGCCGCTGCCGCGGCCGTACGCCGGCCGAGGGGCGTAAGGGGAGGGCCCCGTCTGGCCCTGCAGGCAGCCGCTGGCTTCAGGCGGGCTGCCGGGGGCTCCGACAGCAGGCCAGGCCAGCAGGCTCGCAGTCGAGACAGGCTTCGTGTGCAGGTCAGCGGCTGTTTGAGCGGTGCCTTGGTGGCAGTGGCACGCACCGTCTGCTGCCGCCAGGTGCTGGCGCTCTGCGGCACCACGGCAGCCGCCTGCTGGAAGCTGCCGCGGCCTCCACCGCCGCCGCGCCCGCCGCGGCCGCCGCCGCCGCCGCCATACTGCACGCAAGGCAGGGTCTTGCTGGCGACTCACTCTGGCATGCGGGACTGCAGTTGGTGCGGGCAGCGCCTGGGCCGAGACTCTGACACACTGTGGCGCCCGTGCAGGCTTGCCACAGATGTTCTGAGCAGAGTGAGGGCAGGGCGGCGTGTGGAGGAGGCGCTTCTTCAACTGCATACGGGCTATTCTCTTCCTCCTGCCGCTGGAACTTGGAATGCTGGGAACATGCTTTCTTCTGCCAATGCCCTTCTGCAATTCGCGCCGGCGATCGTGGCTCCCGTGTGAATGCCGCACCTGAGGCTGCGAGCTGAAGCCACCAGCAGGCCGCGGGGCCTGGGAAAAGCCGCCGCCGCCGGCCGCGGGCGCCTGCTGGTATCTGCCAGCTGGCTGCGCGGGCGCCGCCACGGGCGCAGGGGGGTACTGCTGCGGCGGCTGCGAGGCCTGGGGGGCCGCGGCACCATACGCCGGCGCAGGCTGCGTGCCAAAGCCAGCAGCACCAAAGCCTGGGGCCTGCTGCGGCAGCTGCTGCTGCTGCTGCGGCTGCTGCTGCGGCTGCTGCTGGGGGATGTAGCTCGGCTGCGGAGCGCCATACTCGGGCGTGGCTGCTGCCGGCTGCTGGTAGGCGGGCGCCTGCTGCTGCGCCGGCTGGGAGGGCGCGAAGCCCGGCTGCTGCTGGGCAAAGGGGGCAGCCTGCTGCCGGCCGAAGCCTGCAGCGGCAGGCTGGCTGCCAAAGCCGGTCTGTGGGGCCCCATAGCCGCCCACAGCCGCCGGTTGCGGCTGCTGCTGCTGCTGCTGTGGGGCTCCGAATGCGTGCTGCGGACTCGCGGCCGGCTGCGAGGGGAAGCTCGGCTGGCCTGGCTGGGCCGTGCCATAGCCGGGCTGCTGGTACCCCTGCGCGTGCGGCTGTTGGTGAGGATCGAAGGCGCTGGGGCCGGCCGCCTCTGGCAGGGCTGCGGTGCTGCCGGCTGGCCAGACGCCGACCTGCTGCTGCTGCTGCTGCGGCTGTTGCTGCTGCTGTTGCTGTTGGAACGGCTGCCCATAGCCGGCAGCAGAGGTGGCCGGCTGCGGTGCCTGAGACGTCACAGCCGCGCCGGAGCCGTACTGGTACCCTCCTGCAGCAGCCGGCGCGGCGCCAAAGCCGGAAGAGGCGACGGCGCCGCCCTGCTGCTGCTGCTGCTGGATCGTGCTCTGCACCTGCAGCAGACCGCAGCAGGCTTGGCAGCGGTCCGAGGTGAGGCGTTGCCAGCCCTTTGGCGCACGCGGCAGCTCGGGAGGCATGCCTGGGCCATGATCTGCGACAGCTTGGCCTGCTGCTCGGGCGCCAGGCCCTGCACGGCCTGCAGCGCCGCGTTCGCCTTGCCGGGCGCCTGCTGGCTGGAGAACAGGCCAGCCAGGTTGCCGGCCGCGCCGCCCGGCTGCTGTTGCTGTGGCTGTTGAGCACCAAAGCCGGCCTGGGCGGGCTGCTGGCCGAAGCCGCCTGCATTATAGGCCTGCTGGCCGCCAGCAGCAGCCTGATTTGCGCCATACCCGCCATAGCCGCCCTGCGACGATTTCAGGTCAGGACCCCTCACGGATGTCGGCGCGCACGTCGCCTCGCGGAGCAGCGGCCATGACGAGCATGCCGTACCTGCTGGGCAGGCTGCTGCTGCTGCTGCTGCTGCGTCTGGCCGGCGAAGCCAAAACTCTGCTGCCCGCCCTGCTGGTGCAGCACGGATGCAAGCCGATCAGCGGCGGCGCGTCGGTGTCAGGCGCCGTCAGCCGCTGGCGCCACTCAGATCACAGTCTCAGGCACGGTGTGCAGCTCGACGGCCGGTCGCCGGGGGCGGGAGGACGGCGCGGGGATCCGTGACCTGCTGCTGGCCGCCGGCGTACTGCCCCTGTGCCCCGCCAGGCTGCTGGCCGTACTGCGACGGGTTGTAGCTGGCGCCGGGCTGGCCCCAGCCGCTCATCTCGGCGGCGTCAGGCCTGGGCGGCCGCCTGGCGATCTGATGCCCACCAGGCGCTCTCTACAGCCCCTGCCACCAGACGTCGTTCTCGTCGGGTGCCGTCGCGGTCGCCGGGCGTGCCGTCTTCTTCCAAACGTCGCCTTTTCCTTCCACTCCTGGATGAAGAAAGTGGAAAGTGGGCAGAGCACAGTTGGGCAGAGCGCAAATCGCCAGCTGCGTTTCAAGCGATCCGTCGTTCTTCTTCTCATTCGTGAAGAGGAGAGATCGGCTCGCCTCTCCTGAAGTAGCCAGGACACCGCCCAGCTCGGTCGCGGGGAACGGAGACGGACGCAGCTCCCGCATCAGGCGCATCCGCCCCGATTCTTCGCTGTCCAAGCAGTCACTTGAAAGCCAAGCACTATGCGGCTCAAGCCATGGGGCAAGAGCAAGTCTGAAGGGCTGGTGAAGCCGAATTTGGAGGGTGCGTTGATGACATGCCAACTTCTCATCCTTCTCTGATGGGGCTTCCCTGCCCGAAGGCACGACGTGCCCTTGCAATATGATTCTAGCTGAGCTCCTACGGCTTTGCAGGTTCCGTTCTCCCACCTGAACAGTGCAGCTCGCTGGACGGAGTGCGTGACCCTCTGGCCAACAGACAGCCGAGTGGAGGTGCCGAGCGGCCACGGGAGCCCCAGCAGCAGGCGTCCTTCCCAGCCGTCATCCCAGCAGCCGCCACTGCGCCGCCCTGTGAGCCTGGCATGGAAGGTCGGAGGCTCTCGCTTGATCGGAGCGGCAGTGGACTGGCGAGCTCCCTGAAGCAGGCATCAGGGGACCACCAGTTGGCCCATGAGAAGATTCACGACCTTGCTGAAGCCTACAAGGAGCGGAGCAGGTTCGCAGGCTTTCGCTGTCGTTTTGTGAGGTCCGCAATGCTGGTGAAGAGGCACACTGCTGATTCCATGTGTCTCCTCTTCTGCAGGCAGATCGCTGCAAGACGAGAGCTGGGTAAGGCGACGGACGGCAGTGAGCGCGCAGAGATCGTGTTGGACCACCAGCTGCGAGACATCGCAGACATCTGAGCGTGCGACTGCGTCCAGCATTTTGCGGTCTTTGCGTGGCTTGCACCTGTGTCCTCTGGTGTTTTCACATGCCTGGCTGCATGCGAGGCAGCCTAGCACCTTACCTTCAATCTGCTCACTCTCTCGAAAGAACTCCGTTACCGTTCTTTTCACAGGATGGCCGGTCAACTTTCTCCTATGGGCGTAAGCAAGCAAAGGCGCGCCAAGATCAAAGCAAGCCGCCTGGAGCTCTCTCCAGCCAGAGCACAGGCGCTCACACAAACGGCACTCGCATGGGCTAGCGGCTGCGGCGGAACCAGCGGCTCGGTCCCCCGGGCTCCTCAGTGTCACTCTCAACGTTCAGGCTGGCAGCCGCGCGGCCCCCAGCCCTTCCGGCCTGCAGCAGCAGCAACGCTCACACACCAGCCACTGCGACGACCGGCCTATTTGTGAACTCAATCGAAAAACTCCCCCACCCACATTCTGACGCTCACGGGCGCCCAGAAAATCAATGGCCTCATTTCTCGCAAACCCAGCTTTGCCGCCTTCGCTGCTTCCCTCACGTAAGATTTCTTGGAACCCAAATGGCCTGGAGCTGTCAGCGGCGAGCAGTCCCTCATCAAGGAAAGCTGCCCACCTGAGCGCCGCCGCCGGGCTCCTCGATGCGAGCGAATATGGAGTCCAGGCTGCTGTTGGCAGAGTCCGCCTGCACCAGCGGCGCCCGCTCCTCCCCCGTGCTCCGCCGGCCCCAGCCGAACGGCAGCAGCCCGCGCCCGGAGCCGCCCGCCGCGCGGGCCTCGCCCGCGCCGTCGCCGTCCAGCCCGGCCTCCTCCCGGCCCAGCGCCCTGCAGCCGCCGCAGCCGCATGCCGTCAGCGCCGCTGCCTTCTCACGCACAACTCTCGTCCCGTGCTCTCTGGGCTGCCAGCCACGCCAAGCACGTGACGTAACATTGACATCACGGGGCTGCGAACGCAGCTGCGGGCCCGATCACGCGCAGGCACCGCATACTGCCATGGACTGCATGCGCATGCGAGCCAGCTGCCGCCGGCACGCAGCTCACCTGCTGAGCCGCGAACGCGCCTCCTTCACCTCCGGCGGCCGCGTCGGCGCCGCCGCGGGCGCCAGGTGGTCCGACTGGAGCAGCGGCGGCCGCCGCCGGCCGAACGGCAGCCCCCACCAGCTCCGCCGCACGCCGGCCTCGGGGTCCGCGCCTGCGTCAGCCGGACAGCTGAGCCTACAGCTTGCCCGGCAGCCGACTGGACTGGTCTGCTCGCAATGTTGCGGTGCGAGGGGCGAGCAATGAGCCTGAAGCATCGGTCCCTCTCCGAAAGCTCGTGCTTGACCACGTTAGCTTGACTGGAAGCAGCAGTGAGCTAAAATGCAGTCGAGGCATGAGCCACGCCACTCCCCACCTGATGCCCTGCCCTCCATGCCTGCTGCATCCAAGACACCAGGCTACCTTCCTGGCCCTTTCATCCTCCCTTCTCCAACTCGCTTTCCCTGGATCTACCACGCGCCTCATCACCAAAACTGCCAGAAAGGCAGCCCTGGCTCGACAGCAGCCTAGGGCCCAGACAGGGACGCACCCTGCGGGCTGATCGTCAGCCCAGGCGGCCGCCCGGCGGCCGCGTTTTCCGCCTCCACCGCCAGCAGGCGCGCCCCAGCCTCCCTGTGCGGCGACCGCTCCTCCCAGTCGTCCTCGCCAAAGGGGCTGGAGCGCAGGCACACGGCCGCCAGCCTGTCAAAGGCGTTGAGGCACAGCAGCGCCACGTATGGCACTAGGACCAGCGGGGAGAAGGTCGTGAACTCGAAGCCGATCAGCGGCTGGCGCATCATGAGGGAGCCGAACTCGTGGTAGAACACCTGCGCGAGTTACGCGGGAGTTACGCAGGGGAGCAGCCTGGCTTTTGATAACTGCCGCGCAGGAAGTTGGCTCTGCGCTGGGAACGTCTGAATGCGGCCGTGCCGTGGATATGTCGCAAGCTAATCTGGTTTGTAGGGTTCGAGCTTGTGAGTTCTGAGCCGGCGTCAGGGAGGTGGCATGGCAGTACTGGCAAGCAGGAGCAGCAACTCGGCCTCAATACCTGCCGCGATCCCTGCACTCTGAAAATTTTCCCACCGCTCCCTCCGGCGAACCCCCGAGCCCGCATGGCAGTGGCTGTACGGCACAGTCCTGCCGTTTGCTCCCTTCAGAGAGGAACAGGCAGAGGTGAAGCCAGGAGTGGTGATGCGGGAGGGAGGCGGCCGCACCGTCTCGGTGACGTCGTGCCGCTCGTCATGCTTGGAGGCAGGCATGGCGAGCGCGGCGATGAAGTTGAAGGCAAGCGGCGGCGCGAAACGGCACATGAGCAGCGCGTTGGTCAGCAGGCTGTACGCGTTGGTGTGGCCGGGGACCAGCAGGTAGAAGCCGAAGCGTCCGAGCTTGAAGAGGGCGTAGTAGGCGGCCTGTGCGGGGCGGCAGTGCCTTGGGGGACTGGGAGCAGCCAGCAACTGACACAATGCTGGCGAGACATGATGGTGTGGCAACGGCAATGACTGAATGGCAATAGCAATGGAAATGCTCAGTGTTGATGGTTGGCGAGTGTGAGCGCAGGAGAGGCGGCTGCTGCAAGTGAAGGCCGTTGGGCATTTGGCAGCATGCGTTAGCCGCAAGACTCTCTCAGCACTGACTCACGAGAGCGCCAAAGCTGCATGCCTGCCTGCTGATTGACAGGGAGGGAGTGAATGTCAGGCAGCTTGCCCACTCCACGCGCAGCCAAGCCGGCTGCAGGAGCATCCATGCTGCGGCAATCACACAGCATGCTGCCTCATGTGTGTGCAAGCTTGCGTTGCGACCCGTGCCTACGTCCGCCCAGCTGCAGCGCGAAAGCCGGGCAGATTCCGGCCAGCTTCCCCATACGAGAGAGCGCACCGCGCAGGGGTACGCCAGCATGGCGAACGTGAGCAGCGAGTGCGCGAACTCGCCGCCGCCGGCCGCGTGCAGCGCGCGGGAGAAGGCCGACAGGTTGGGCAGCTGCGGGCTGATGGTCGCCTCCGCGAGGACGACGGCGGCCGAGAGGAGCGCTGTCAGCACCGCTGCCAGCCTGGCGCACGAGTCACACAACGCTGAGTCACTCCAGTGGGAGGTGCAGGGGGCGGGTGCAGACGGGGCCTCCGTCAGCCGTGTGATGCGCTTTGCACTCGCCACTCGGGTCCATGATGCATGCCCCGAGCAAGGCATGATTATTCGACATCCCTTCTTGAACGGATGGAAATTGGAGCAAGGGAAGCGGCCGTCAAGCTGTCCCCACTACCCTGTGACATATCAACATTATCAAATACGCAATCATGCAGAGACTCCTTCGAGGGATATATGAGAGGGACCAAGCGCAGAGGGGCCGCGTGCCTGAAGGCCCAGCCGCGCAGCACGCAGCGCCAGTACCACTCCAGCCCGGCCACCCAGGCGGGCCACTCGCGGCCGGTGCTCGAGCGGAAGGGCGGCCCCCTCACCGCATTGCTGATCACATCCTCAACCTGCCGGAGTTGCAGGAGTGGGCGGTGTTAGCATGGCTGACATGGCAGCTCGCAGCCCTGCAGCAGCTGCACTAGCATGCATGCATGTCTGCCTGCCAGCAGCCAGCAGGCCCGCCCAGCCCTTGCTGCCACCTCATGAAGCTGGATTCGGCTTCCCACGATGTAACTCTCGCCCCGCCCGCTGTAACTTCACCCGCTGCAGCCGGGTCGCACCTCCAGGTACTCCTGCACCAGCTCCAGGTACAGCTCCCGCTCGCGCCGGAAGCCCTCGACTGCCTTCTGCAGCCGTCGGCGCAGGCGCCCAAGGTCCTGGCGGTCGAAAAAGTCGGTGTCCACATTCTCCTCGTCAGCGGCGCCCGCTGGGCCGGCGTCCGCCTCTGCAGGTGCCGCAATGCCAGGCTGTCCCTCGGGAGCCACGCGCCTGCCCCCTTCGGGCTGAGGAGATGCCGTGCATCATGGGGAGGGAGAAGGTGTGCCCAGGGGCTGCAAGAGCGTGTGGGAGGCTGCTGCAGTGGCATGAGCCGCAAGCGGGGCAGGAGGCGCGAGCATGCGGGGCCGGCTGTTTAGGCTCTGCCTGACGAAACCCTCAGGCTGGCAAAGTTAGTCTAGGAAAGCACATGCAGCGGCGCCACCGCGGGCAACGAGGCCCGCTGCATCTGGTGGCGCTCTGCGAGGGTGATGACTCACCGCACTCGGCCGCCATGGCTGTGATCTGGTCCATGTACTTGCGCAGCGGGTCCCGGCGGTTGAACAGGCCGGCCACTTTCGCCACGGCCGCACGCGCCCGATTGAGCTCGCTGCACGGCAAGCCACAGGGAATGAACATGGAATAGAAACAGAAACAAAAATGGGATTGCACCAGTTGCTAAGCATTGAGCATGCTTCAAACAGTCGCCAAGGTCTGTGTTGCGTGCATGCAGGGAGGCAATAGAATGGCAGCCAGCAGGCCCGCAGAGTCAATCATGCCCACATCATGTGTGTGCGAAGCGAGGATAGCGGCCCATAACCATGCAGCTGCACTGTACCCTGCCAGGCTGGCGGGGGGCCTCACGTGCGCGCGGCGAGCGCCTTTTCCGACTGCACACCCGCGCGGTGCTGCAGCAGCCGCTTTTGGCCGGAGATGCTGGCCGTGCGCCACAGGTGCTTGGGGATGGCCACCAGGCCGTAGCCCATCACAAAGATGCCTGCAGGCAGGACAAGCAAGAGAGTCTGCGTCAAAGGCTGCCGTCCAGAGATGCATGTGCAGCAATGAGCATCCCTGCCGTCAAACGCCTGGCCGCTGACTGCGCTCTGCTGCAATGGAAAGCAGCTAACGCAAGCGGCCACAAGCTGGCAGCTTCCTGTGGAGCGAGCAAATCGATAATTACCAGACAGCACGCTGCCTGCATATGTGAAAGGGGTCGCAGAGTCGACCTGCGATGAGACCAAAGGCGTTGGAGGCAGCAATGCAGAAGCCGACCACGTTGGAGGGCACCAGCGAGCCGGTCAGCAGCAGCAGCAACAAGCCGCCAGCCCCCAACGCCTGCAAACAACCGCCATCTGGCCATTTTCAGATGCGCCCAGCAGCAGTCTTTGATCTTTTGAATGCCAGATCAGAGGCAAGCAAGTAGGTGCGGACCGCGAGGACAGCGTAGAAGATGAGGTTGTTGCGCAGCGACTGCAGGCATCTGTCGGCGACGTGGAAGTGGCCCGAGTCGGAGTACTCCTGGTGGAAGGGCAGCACGGTGAACATGGCGATGAAGCCGTACCAGTACGAGACGCGCCACCACAGCCGCAGCAGCTCTGGGTGCCGGCCCTGCCAGCAGGCGGGAGGCCTCAGCATCCGGCGTACAGAAGGATGGCAGCACGGCGGTCTGGGAACTGCAAGGGCACCTCCAGAGTGGTGGCGACGTCCGTGGGAACGAGCACCATGGTCGACAGCGCGGAAAACCAGGCCAGGCCGACGTCAGCGTGCACCAGCCAGGGCGTGCCCTTGGCTGGCATCACGCGCAGGGCGGCAACGATCGCCAGCACCAGCAGTGGCAGCGCCACTGCGTAGAAGAACCTGGACGGCACGCTCCTGCCTGAGCGTCTCCGAGACCGTGGAGCGACGAGGCAGGGCGGAAGCGAAGCTGCGGTCCGGGACGGAATGCGGCGCGCAGGAGCGCGTTCTTGATGTCTTTCCGGAGTGGAATGAGTCAATAGGCATCTATGAGCATTAAATCGACTCTCTGGCTTCGTTTTGGCGTCCATGCGTCTCGCTCATGCGTCTGCGACTCACAGAAAGAGGGCAAACGGCGGCAAACGGGGCCAAAAAGCGCACCACATCATGGCGCTCGGCCAACGTTTGACTCCCTGTTACATTGCCTGAACTCGAGAGACTTTCCAGCTGGCGAACTTGGTGCATGTAATCCTCCTTGTGCGATTAGGCGTCGTCCTGGCGCCCAGCCCGCGAAGCACGGCTCTTGGTGTTGTTATAAGTTGCACTCTTTAGTGTATGCCTGGGAACTGCGACGCATCTCGCATACGGAGGGGTTGAGGGGAGATGGCATGCAGCTGAGCACCGAGCAGCGAGCGCAGTATCAATATCACTTGCACTTCACAAGCAGCAAGTTCCCAGGGTAGTCTGCAATGGCATGCGGTAAACAAGCAGAGCTCCACCATGCCAGGATCTTGCAGGAGTGGCAAGAGGGAAGCTGCATTCCTCCTCAACAGGCTCACAGCCAGCCAGTCCGGTGCGCTACGACACAAATGAGGTCTGTCTCATCCAAAGGCCAATAATCCTGCTTGAACATGTTGCCACAGCTTCCAGGCACTTCCATACCCTCTATTCCCTTCTCCTCCCAACATCCATCGGGCTGTCTGCAATTGTTAACGCAAGCACTGACCAGGATCTGCATGCTGGCTGGTGTCTGTCAGAGCAGCAGGCCGGTTGCCTCGATCAGCACCTCTTCAGCCAGCTTGCACACCTCCAGCTGGTGCTGCCTATCCCTGATGTGATGGTCGCCCTCCACGTTGCCGTGGGGCCCGAACTTGGCCTTCAGCGCAGCCACAGCAGCCGCCAGCTCGGCGCCTTGCAATGAGCCTACCGCCAGGGGCGGCTCACCAGCTGCATGCAGCACATCCACAACACATCAATCAGCTGCTCCCGGAGGTCCATGGCATAGCAGGCGAGCGCTCACCCTGCATTGCTAGCGTCTGCAGCCTTGGCGCCGCCAACGCGGCCGCGGGAACGTGGGAAAAGCGGTTCTGGCGGAGGTCGAGGTGTTGCAGCTGCTGCAGGTAGGGCCCGGCCGGCAGCTCGCTCAGGCTGCACTCGTGCAGGTCCAGGCTGCGCAGCCGGGCCTGGCGCGTCACGGCTGCGGGCAAAGTCATCAATCGGCAGTGGACAAGCCCCAGCTCCTCCAGCCGCAGCCCGCCATCTAGCAGCCGCGCAAACTCCTGTGAAGCACAAGTGGATAGAAGGGATTACCATCAGAAGGAATGCGTGCCGGGGGACTGGCAGGGAAGTGCGCGGAACATAAAGGAGGTAAGAGGGTGGTGTGGAATCAGTGGCAAAAGCCCACCTCGTCGCTGTTGGGCAGCCAAAAACTCAAGCACCTGAGCGTGAGGCATTTCAAGCATGGCAGCGTTCCGAGTGCCGCAGGAGCTTCATGGCAGTGCAGCTCCACACGGGTCAGCTGCGAGAGGGTTGACAAGGTCGGCGGGAGGCGCAGGTCTTCAACCGGCCATTGGTTCACCAGCTGCACCCAGCGTCAGCCTCCTTCAGATTCGCTGCATACTTGCTACCAGTCAGGTTCGCTTTCGGTGCGGTATAGAGGGACCTGGAGGTGCTCGAGCCCCGACAGCACTGTTACGCTGGCCGGCAGCTCCTCCACTCCAGTCCACAGCAGCCGCAGCTGACGCAGCCCCGCCAGCCTGCTGAGGCACGCCGGCAGGACGCGCAGCGACGTCGTGCCTACAACTTGCAAAGATGAGTGGCTTTCAGCCAAGCAGGTCACCGTTCTGCTTTGCTTGCATTATTGGTAGCCGGTTAAGCAGCAGAGGGGATCCAGCAGCACTCTTAGCGAAGCAGCAGGTTCCAGAGCAGCAGGAAAAGGGCGACCTGTGTCAACCACAACCAGCTCCTCCAGCTTGCTGCAGCTCCACAGCGCCTGCGGCAGCCCCTCGGGCAGGGCATCGTCGACAAACTCCTCATTGACGTCAAAGATTGGGTTCGTTGGTTCGCCAGACTGTGCCAAGCCCAAGTGGAAGGCGCGCAGCTGCGGCAGGTGCAGCACGTTCCCCAGGGCAGCCGCGTGGAGCATTTCACCCTGCAGGGTACAGCCCAGCCCGTGTCAGCCAGCATCCAGCAGAGAGCCAAGCCGTCCGCAAAAAGCACAAGGAGCAGCAGGTGCACACCGTGGCGTTGATCAGGCTCAGCGTCTCAAGCTTGCCAGCGAGCCGCGGCGCGCGGCTGAGGGCTGAAAGCAGCTCGACTGCATCCTCAGCGCTCCCGTCCCCCATGAAGTCGATGGCGAGACGCCGGAGCCGTGGCTCTGCCGGCGAGCCCCCAAGGGCCTCGAGGATGGCAACAGGGAGCCCGTGTATTGGGGGCAGGACCAGGTCCTCCAGGACGCCCGCACGCAAGGCAAACCACTCCTGGAGTGGCGCCGTCTGAATGTTGTTTGCGAGATCCCAAAGCTGCATGTCGACTTTGCGGAAGAGGCTGGAGGGCCCCCGAACGATGGCTGCCCATCGCTTGCAGACCAGCGGCACCTCTTCACGCCTGCATTAGAAAGCTTCTTTGCCTCAACAGCGCGCTCGGCAACGAGATCGCCGCGCTCACAGACGGAAAGTGCGCGCAGCTGGGGAGCCAGGTCCAAGCGCGGGCAGCAGCAGCAAGGCAAGCAGACCGTCCCCAAGCTTCATGTCAGCACTGGCTTACTGCAGCTGCCTCAGACAACGGGAAGGAGAAAGAAGGTCTGAGCACGGGCAGCAGGGAGGCAAGCGGACTGTCCTAAGAAGCTTGCTGTCAACACTGGACCAGTGAAGATCCGGCATCCACAGCATGCACATAGGCGGAGGTGGAGACGCTCAGGAGGGCGCTGTCCATGTCATTGCTGGCCAGCTTGGAGAAGACGCGGAACAGGCAGCCGTCGGGGAGCCGGTCGGCTGAGTTCAAGGCGAAAGTTTCTGCCCGCAGGCGCCCGCGAGTGAGCGGCGGCATGCCTGGCAGCGCCTCTCAGCAGCCCGGCAGCGCACGGTCGTCTAGAGCAATTGTGAGGCGAGGTGCCCCAGAACTCGAAGGGAAACCTAGACCGCTGCATCGGGCGGCGGGCAAAATCGGCCCGTCTTGGCATCAGAGCTATGCTGCAAAGAAAGCGTGGAAATAAGCCAAGCTCATTATAACCTGCCTGTCGCTGCGCCACGCAACAGCTACATGCAGATGGAGGGCCTCTTGAGACAGAAATCGACTCAGCATGCTGGCCTCAGGTGCTCTGTCCTCTCCTGGCTACCTGCCGCCCCCGTCTTTGTCGCTGGTCTTGCTGCCCATGCTGCACTATTGATGGCTGTGGATTGGCCCTTCTCCAGTAGCCTGCTCTCCAGCCCCTTTTCCTCCCCGAAAGCAGGCCAGCAGCATGCTAATCTCCAGCTCATCTCTGCACACGTCCTGGCCCCTCGTTCTGGCCTACAGCGTGGTGACTGAGTGGCATGCAGCAGCAGCAACCAAGCCCTCACTTGTTGGTGGTGCAGCACGGCGGCAGGCAGGCGTTACACTTCGTGCCGTTGTGCAGGCAATTCAAAAGGATGCTAATGCAAAGCATTTGCTGGGGGCATCCAACAGCCCTGCTTGCTCGACTAGGCAGAGGCATGTGTCCCTTGATAGACAACCTCTGAAGCAATGCAGCGACAGCAGCCGAGCAGGATGGGCCGAGGGGAATACCCCTGCTGTAAGCATGCTCCCATGCTGCAGTGAGCACATCGCTAGCGGCAGAGACTGGCTGCCTGGAACGCTGTGCAGCCGGACAGCGGAGCCGCTGCTGAGCTCAACACAGGCAAGGCAGAGCTGGAAACGAGAGGGTTAGGATTGAAGTGGGCAATGTTGCCCGAGTGAGGCCATCTGACAGCTGGAACGCCCAGCGCCAGTGTGTGCTTCCTTATCCAGAGTTTGGCGTGCGAAAAGGCCGCCAGCCTTTCCTGGCCAGAATCTTGCCGCAGTGGCCTGGCTTGCGCTTCCAACAGCTTTTAATGCACATGACGGAGCACTCTGCACTCGGCGTTACAGCCGCGACCGCCAGCAGCGGCCGGCAAGAAAATCCAGTAACAGCAAGGCCTGCGCATCGGCCAGTAGGCTCTCGCACAGGGCAAGCAATGTTCGGATGCTGTACTCTCCAAGTTGGCGGGCCAAACCTAGAGCTGCGGGCCGTTTGCCTCGGCCAGGGTTTGCTTGATCAGCTCGGACATATCCTCATCGAGATCGTCACCGTAAACGGTGCAAGGGCTGAGGGTCGCGTTCAGCGCGGCCACAGCCGCCGCCAGCTCTGCCTCTCCCATGTAGCCCACGTCCAGCGGCGGCTTGTGCCCTGCGTGCATTGCACTTGCAGCCTGATCAGCTGCCCCTAGCACTCCCAGCAGGCAAGCCCAGCAGAGAACTCATTGGCCATGCTCCAGGCGGGCGCGCACTCTGCATTGCCAGCGTCTGGAGCTTTGGCGCGGCCAGCGCCGCCGCCGGCACCTGCGAGAAGAGATTCAGGGAGAGGTCGAGATGCTGCAGCTGCTGCAGGTAGGGCCCGGCCGGCAGCTCTGCCAGACGACACCCGCGCAGCTCCAGCCGGCGCAGCTGGGCCTGGCGTGTGACGGCTGCCGGCACGGTCTCCAGGTTGCAATACAGCAGCTTGAGCTCCTCCAGCTGCAGACCGTCGAGCAGCAGAGAGAAATCCTGCAGCGGATAGGAAACGATTAGCCGAGTAAGTGACAATAGGGACGCAAAGTTGGGGGCCTGGAGAAGCATTAGCATGCGCGTACCTCTTCCCTGTTGGGCAAGTCATCGGGCAAGCAGAACAGCGTGAACAGCTTCAGAGACGGCAGTGTGCCAATTGCCACTGGAATGTTGTCGCAGGTCAGCTCCACGCGGGTCAGCTGCGTGAGCGCGGTCAGGACCGGTGGCAAGCTCAGCGCCTCAGGAGGCCAATGGCAGACCACCTGTATCCATGGCGGAAGAGCTTTCGTCAGCTTGTCGCAAGCAGCATGCCTCTCACAGATACTGGAAAGGAAAGGGATAACACAACGCTCCTGCAGGTGCTGCAGATTGGTCAGCTCTGTGAGCTCGTGTGGCAGGGCCATCACGCCGGAGCAGGCTAGGCAGAGCCGGCGCAGGCGCTGCAGCTGGCCCAGGCTCGGTGGCAGGACATGTAGAGTGTAATCGCCTGCAGCCAGTCATTGTGCAGCTCATTTGACACCGTCTGCCAAAGATTTTGACATCGATTGCAGCGAGCTGACCAGGAGTTGAGCGCCACTGGCAGAGAACAGGCTTGGTGAACTGGACTGCATGGCAGATGAATTGACCTGTGTTGACCGCCACCAGATCTTCCAGCTTGGTGCATGACCACAATGCCAGTGGCAGCGGATCATCCACAACTACATCGGCCACTTCGGGCACGCCATGCCGTGTCAAGCACAGGTGGAAGGCCCTCAGCTGCGGCAGGCGCAGTGCGTCCCCCAGCGCAGCAGTGTTGCGCAGCTTGCCCTGCAGCAGAGCAAAGCTCTGCCTGCGTCAGCCGCCGATGAGCAGCGGCTGGGTCAGCAGAGAATTGAGAAAGAACTGAAAGAGCGCACCGAGGAGTACATCAGGCTCAGCGTCTCCAGCTTGCCAGCAACCTGCGGTGTTCGGTTGAGGGCCAAGAGGAGCTCCAGTGCGCTCTCAGAGCTGACACATCTCCAGTCGACGACGAGGCGCTTGAGCTGCGGCTCCGCCGGCGCGCTGCCCAGAGCGTCAACGACAGCGGCAGGGCCGCCCCCACCACCGGCTGCGATGGTGGTCAGGATCACGTCCTGCAGGATGCCGGCGCGGGAGGCGAACCACTCCGCCAGTGGCACCCGCTGCACCTCGTCTCCCCGCAGGTACACTTCGACCTTGGAGAAGAGGCTTCTGGACTCACGAATGACGGCCGCCCACCGTTTGCAGACCAGCGGCAGCGTCTCACGCCTGGATAGCAGCAGCAGGGCGAAGGTCAGGCACAGCAGGCGGCAAGGCAACGCAAGTCTGCTCCCCAGGCAGCCCGCCCCGCCAAGCGGCAGCAGTGAGGCGGCCGGCTCTTCTGGCAGCGGAGACGCGCAGGGAATGCCTCCAGTCGTCGTCGCAGGTCAGCTTGGAGAAGACGCGAAACAGCATGTCGTCGGGCAGCACATCCGCGGAACCCGAGGTGACCCCCGTGGCCTCCTCTTCCGGCGCCTGTCCGGCCGCAGCCGCACAGGTGATGAGCGGCGGCATGCTCGGCCAGCAGCCCGAGGGCGCGCAGCCGTCAGCGAGCGGCCTTCAGAGTGGGCGATTCATCCAAGGCGGCCCTGCTGGGAAACCCTGAGCGATGCCGCCGCATCAAGCGGCGGGCAAGTCTCCTTTTTCCCCGCGTCTTTGAGCATGGTGTGGCAGTCCTTCATCGCCAAAGCCATGGGTGGTGCTCACCCATGTCCGCCTCTACTCTTTGGTTTTCCTTCACTCAGGCTTCTTATTGGCGAAATTCAAGGCACCATCACACGCTAGCCAGGCCAGTGGCCGGGAACTGGAGGGAATCTGTGCAGGCATGCAGGGGCTTTTGTTATGCGGCATCCACCTCCTGCTAGAAGCCGCCCCTCTGTCGTAGTTGCCAATCCCTTGTTGAAAAAGAAGAATTGGCTTTAGATCAGCTCCACAATCCATCAGCCTCCCTTTGGCCACTCCTCCTCCCCTGAACAGGCCAGCAGCATGCACAGCTCCAGCTCACCCCTGCGCCTGCATCGAGGCCTGCAGGGCAGCGACTGAGCGGGATGCAGCAGCAGCGCCTGTGCTTTCCTACCGCCTCCTCCCAAGTCCTTCTCCCTGTGTATGTCTGCCGTACGAATCTCATTCCTGGAGAGCCTGCCACCCCAGAGGGCGGGGTGTGCGTAACAGAAATCGCAATGCGACAGGACCACCCCCTGCTCTTGCTTGGTACTTTCAAAAAATGCAACCACATGCTCCATGCTCACCATTGATCTGACTTGAACTCAGGACCTCGCAAGCTCGCAGCGCAGCCGCTCTTGACAGGCAAGAAACTCCTTTGAAGAGGCAACCAAACTCTCTCCGCCGTTCTTGCATGAGCACTGCTGGGAGTGGCCGTGCTTTGGAATGAGCAGTAGGTTTACAAGCCGCTCGCCTCAGCCGCCAACTCCTCAGCCAGTGCAAATACCTCCTCAAAGTGTGGAGGTAATGTGGTCCGGTCGCCCTTCACGTTGCCGTGGGGCCCAAAACTTGCCTCCAACGCAGCCACAGCCGCCGCCAGCTCTGCCTCGCCCAGGGATGCCAGCTCCAGTGGCGGCTGGCCTTCTGCATGCGAGACAGTCACAAAGCCCATAGCCTGTGGTCCTGGCGATTTCAGGCAAGCCTTGTAAAGCATCGCAATGCTTTAAGCGGGCGCTCACCCAGCATCGCCAGCGTCTGCAGCCACGGCGCCGCCAGCGCAGCCGCCGGCACACGCGGGAAGCGGTTCTGGCGGAGGTCAATGTACTCCAGCTGCTGGAGGTAGGGACCGGCTGGCAGCTCGCTCAGCCCACAGTTGTGCAGGTCCAAGCGGTGCAGCTGGGCCTGTCGTGTCACGGCTGCTGGCAGGGTGCTCATCGGCGTGTGGCAGATGCTTAGCTCCTCCAGCCTCAGCCCGTCCAGCAGCTGAGCCCACTCCTGCAGTGAAGCCAACACCTCCTCAAACACATTAGGTCCGAGCCCAAAGGCGCCAGGGGCGACATTAGATACGATGCACAGCGAGGAATGAGTGAGTGTAGAGCAAAGCAGTGGCACACCTCGTCCAGGTTGGGCGGATTTGTGCTCAATGCCCTGAGCTTGAGGTGCCTCAGATTCGGTATCGTTCCGATTGCGAGGGGCAGGTCGCCGCACTGCAAATCTACGCGACTCAGCTGGGTGAGCGCTGCCAAGGACGGCGGGAGGCGCAGCGCTGGGAGCGTCCAACTGTTGAGCACCTGCGATGCAGCGCAGCCTACGTCATACCTGCTGCATGGCTGGCTGGCAGAGCTTGCGCTTGCAAGAAGAAAGGGAGGAAGGAAATACACCTGCAGCTGTTGTAGGGCAGACAGAGCTGTCAGGCCGTCCGGGAGGTGCTCCACGGCTGTACCAACCAAGCAAAGCCGGCGCAGTTGCTGTAGCTGGCTCAAGCTCGCGGGCATGACACGAAGCGACATGTTGCCTGCAATCGCCGCAGGGCATCAGAGGCACTGTCGCCAAGCCGGTACCTATTTGCTTACTTGCAGCAATGGCAGCCAACCAAGCAGGAGGGCCCTTGGAAGAGGTCAGGCCTGCGCAAAGCTATTTTCACAGCAGCAGAGGCGCCACCTGAGCCGATGATGACCAGATCTTCCATCTTGTTGCAACCCCAGAGCGCCTGCGGCAGACCTTCAGGCAGGAAGTCCCATGCAAAAATCGCATCCTCGTCATCTGGCTCTGGCCGCTCTGCTGCCCTCAAGCGCAAGCGGAAGGCCCTCAGCTGCGGCAGGCGCAGCGCGTGCCCCAGTGCGGCGGCGTGGTGCATCTCGCCCTGCACAACGGCACAGCTCCGTCTGCGGCAGCCAGCAGGCAAACATCCATGTAGCAGAGAAGGACAGCACCAGCAAAAAAGATGGCGCACCGCAGCGTTGATCAGGCTCAGCGTCTCCAGCTTGCCAGCGAGCCGCGGCGCGCGGCTGAGGGCCAAAAGCAGCTCGAACGCATGCTCAGAGCTCGCCTTTGCAAAGTCGACGGCAAGGCGCTTGAGCTGCGGCTCCGCCGGCGCGCTGCCAAGAGCGTCGACGACAGCGGCAGGGCCGCCCCCACCGGCCGCAGTGGTGTTCAGGATCACGTCCTGCAGGATGCCGGCGCGGGAGGCAAACCACTCCGCCAGTGGCACCCGCTGCACCTCGTCTCCCCGCAGGTACACTTCGACCTTGGGGAAGCGGCTTCTGGACCCACGAATGATGGCCGCCCACCGTTTGCTGACCAGCAACAGCGTGTCACGCCTGCGAGCCAGTTGCTGAGCTTCAAGTGGTTGGAATCAGCACGGGAAGGTCGACGAGGCGCAGCAGGTTGCAAGACACTAGGAGGACGGGCGGCGGTGTGCGGTCCGCTGGGCATGGGAGACGCACAGCGAGCGCCGCCAGTCGTCGTCGCAGGCCAGCTTGGAGAAGATATGGAACAGCAGGTCGTCGGGCAGCACGTAGCGTCCAAGGCTTCGTCTTCCGGCGCCTGTCCGGCCGCAGCCGCACAGGTGATGAGCGGCGGCATGCCAAGCCAACAGCCCGAGGGCGCACACAGAGCGGGCGGTTCCGTCGGAGGGCGTCAAATCATCCAAGGCGGCCCTGCTGGGCTGGAAACCCTGGTGAGCGAAGCCGCCGCATCAAGCGGCGGGCGAGCGAGTTTTTTCCGCTCGTTCCATCTTGGGCCCC
This sequence comes from Trebouxiophyceae sp. KSI-1, assembly GCA_003568905.1. NCBI lineage: Eukaryota > Viridiplantae > Chlorophyta > Trebouxiophyceae > Trebouxiophyceae sp. KSI-1. The sequence continues at coordinate 26,043 of BHFV01000129.1, read as the reverse complement.
TGTTTCCGTAGTCCTCACGCGCAAGGCACAAGAAGGGCAAAGCTTCAGCACTTCAGAAGAGTTGTTGTGGAGATTGCAGGTTTTAAGTGAGCCTCAGAGCCACGCTCGGGGTGCTGGTGCCTGCCAGAGGCGTGGTGCTCGCCCACGTCCGGCCTCACCACCCGCGTTGCTTCTCTCATCAGGCTTGCTGGCGCAGGAACCAATGTTGGCCTCTTCTGCCTCTGCTTGCTCTGTCACGGGTGTGAATGACTCGGACGGCTCTGCAGCTGCACGCAGCACGGCACGCCCCGGACACAGATTCCAAATGCCGAGCAATGAGGAGGACATCTTGAGGCAGAAGGGCGCGTGAAGCTTTAGATACTCGGCGTCCCTGTCACCGCTGCCGGCTTGCTACAACTTCTGCTGCCGCCCCTTCGTCATATTCTCCTGGGCCCTGAGCCAGCGCCCAGCGCTGCTAGCTTTCCCCCACTGTCGCTCCTCCTCCTGGGGGCAGGCCAGCAGGTCATCAGGCAGCGGCTCCACTGGCAGGAGCGCCTGAAGAACGTGAACGGCAGTTACACGGCGGCACCATCTCGCTTACAACGCTGGCTTGGCAAAGCAGCACCCCCAAAGATTGGGAGCAGTCAGATGCCGGGCGGGGCGGCTGGTTGCAGCGGCAGGGGCGCCGCTTGGCCGATCCGCTGCCGCTGGAGGAATGTCGAGATGACTTCTGCAGTCTTCTCGCTCTCATCCTCGTGCACCGCATGCCCTGCCTGCAAAGTGAAAACAGCCATTGCATGAGGCCGGGAGGGCTGCGCTGCCCCCTTGAAAGCCAACCCTGCATGTCAGGAGCACGGGCCACAGACAGCATTTGGACCATGGTTTCAGCAGCAACCAAGACGGCATGCCCGCAACAAAGCAAGATGCGGAGAGAAGGGCAAAGGGGGGACGCAGGCGGCTCGCCTTGGGCAGGACGCTCAGCTGGAACTTGCCCTGCATCTGCCCGATGGTGAGCGCCTTGTCCAGCCGGTCGGTGCCCGCTAGCAGCAGCAGCTTGGGCGCGCGCGCCCCCAGGAAGGCCGCCGACAGCCCCCGGTACCAGCCGTCCCAGAAGCGGGCCGAAGGCGCCAGCGGCGTGCGCCACACCCAGCGCTCGCGGTCCACCGCCCTTTCCAGCTTGAGCTGGCTCGGCAGCGACACTGCCGCCGCCTCGGCGTCGCGGCACATGCCTGCGGCGGCGGCCGGCGGCTGGGCGTGCGGGGGCTGGCAGGAACGGCGGCCTGCAGCTCGCTAGGGACCCAAGAAAGGGCCTCTTGAAGCGACGCGTGACAGCTCGAGCTTTCAGAAAAGCCTCAAGAATGACGCTTTCAGGTTTCAAAGTAATGTGGGGTTCTCAGGCTGGGAGAAGTGGAAAGCGGCAAACGGCGAGCCAGCAGGCGAGGCATGGCAGCTGCGGAGGGAACAGTTGCCTGAGTGCCGTGCCCAGCCGAGGGCGGCTGCGATGGTCGGGAAGGAGGTCGGTCGATTCTGCAGCACCGTGCGCATGTGTGGCAGCGCGGCCAGCGCCGTGCCTTCCACAACGTCTACCATGACTAGCCCTGCCGCCTGCGCCTGCAGGCGCGCAAGCTCATCGGGTCCTCAAACAGGTCTCCCAGTTTCGAGGCGTTGCCTGACAGAACGGCGAAAACGGACTGTTTCTGTAGGTTATTTGCAGGTGCTGTGAATGGCGTGGGGAGGCGGTTCAGTCGCACCACGCCAGCGGCGGCTCTTGTGGCGACCGCGCCGCCCATGCTGTGGCCCACCAGCACGGTGGCGGGCGCCTCGGCTGCCAGCAGCGTCTGCCACAGTGCCACCGTGTCCTGCACAGCAGCACAGTGGCAGCTCGCTCAGATGCCCCAGGAAGTGGCACAAATCCTCCTCAGATTTGACCAGGACCGTTTGAAGCAAAAGCACCTGGGTCAGCGTTTCGATGGAGAGGTCGGCGTCGTTGGCAGTGGTCGTCTCGCCATGGCCGCGCAAGTCTGGGGCACAGATGCGACACCTTGCAGCCGCCAGGACAGTCTTCAGCGTGTACTGGTGCTCAATGCATGACTCCTACGCAGGGGGCCAAGGGCAGGGCGGCACCTGTCCTTGAGGTGGCCTGCCATCACCGCCCACGTCAGGCCGGTGTAGCCGCCGCCGTGCAGGCAAAAGAGCACCGGGCCAGAGCTCCCTGCCGTGTAGACCCTGCAGCAGGTCGTTCGCATGAGCGGCAGGACCCTGCTGAAGGCTGACAAGCAGCACAGCCGATGCAGTGGACGCCTGGCCTGAAGGTGGCGCCCCGAGACGGCACGGGGACGTCCAGGGCCGAGTCAAAGTACGCCTGCCAGCCTACCGGCGACACTGCGTCCGTCTGCCGCGCATCGCCTGGCCCGCCCGCGTCGAAGCTGGCCGGCCTGCCCGCGGGAATTGTGCCTGCATCGACATCGGTGCATCGCCTTCACTCGCAGGCCGTTTTCAGAGCCTGTCATCCTGGATGTACGGGGCATCCATGCCATTGGTGCCTCACTCAGTGGCCCGCGCAGGTCGGCCGTCTGGTCGATCAGGCTCGCCATGCCCTCATCGAGCGCTGCTTGCGCACTGGGCGGCCTGAAGCGCGAGGGCCGCGGGGGCGGCGGCGGCATGCCCGACATATTTGTACGAGCTGGATCGCGGTTTGCTGTTATCGGTGCTGGCCGCCGCTCGCGTGTTCCGACCGCCTCCAAGACCCTGTTCAGACGGTGGAAGCTGGATTAGTGCACCACGTCCGTGCACTGCTTCTGCATTTGTGGCATCAGCGAAAGATCACAAGGCTGGGCTGTCGAACACAAGGCACGTTCTGGCTGCGCCCTTGCAGGGGGGGCAGCGGGCAGCGCGCCTCCCCAAAAGTTTCGTGAGCGCGGACGGGAAAAAGGCAGGCCGTCTGGAAGACTGTTTCGAGGCCAAGCACCTCGGGAGCACACGTCACACAAGAAAAGCAGGGGGCCATGCGTAGCTAGCGTTCCAGTGCAGGGCAGTGAAGGGGTGCAGGGTTCATGTGCTGGTGAGGGCGCGCAGCGCTCTCTGCGGCAGGCAGCTGCAAGGGCACTAGTGAGGAGCAAGGGGCCCGAGCGGGGGGACACGTGCGGCACTCGCCGCCCTGACTTCTTGCGCTATCAGCTGCCCATCGATGCGCATCACAGTCTCTTGGCGCGGACAGCTTCTGCAGCGGGAGGCACTTCCGAGCCGCCTCTCTTGGGGAAGGGCAGGCCAAAAACGGGCACACGAGACTGCCAGAGTCGCTCCCGCTCTGTCCAGTCTGACTCTTAGCTAACGCCCTCCTGCCAGGCCCAGCCGCAGCCGCATAGCTAGTCTCACTGCGGCCGCATCAGGCGGCCTGCGGCTGCGGCTGCCGGCCGGTGGCGGGCATCTTGGGCAGCAGCGCCAGCACGCCCTCCGCCAGCCGCAGCGCCGCGCCGCCGTTGCTCATGCCGAGCGCGGTGTCCAGGAAGCTCAGCATCGCGGCCGCCTCGCGCACATCCGGCACGGGCGACTTGGCCAGGCCGGCGAGCTCCTCGGCGTGCGACCGGAACTGGCTGGTGTAACTGGCGACGCCTGTGGGAGTTACAGCACCAAACCAAGTCTCGGGAGGCCGTCCATGCGCACATGCCGAGAGCAGAGCAAAGTGGTGCTGTCATGAGTGCAGTTGGCGACGCAAGCCGCAATCCCTTGAGCCTGATGAGAGCAAGGTTGAGGACATCAAGGCTTGTGAGAGTTTTATTCAGCCAGGAACGGGGGAAGGCGCACCGCCCAGCAGCGACCACGAGCGGGTGACGCACTCCGCCTTGGACGCGGGGATCTGCCACGGCAGCGGCTCCACAGCCCAGGCGTCGTCCCTGCAGGGGGATTCAAAGGCATCTTCAGCAATCGCTGAGCCTGGCTGCCGCTGCCTGCTGATTCCCGCCAAGCACACGAGAGGTGCTGCTCGCAGCAGCTGAGAAGCGACCGCAGATTTCATTTTTGGTCGCCCCAATATCCCAACAGGGCGCTCCCTCCTGCAATCTGTTGGCTTGCCACCTCCACAAGGTGCCACGCATTGCAGTTGCCGATTGAAAGCCCTCACTGCAGGCCAGCCGGGCGCCACACCTGCCGGCCGGCCGGGCGATAGCCTTGGGGGCCGCCGCCCTGGCAGGCTCCTCGCGCTGCTGCGGCTGCGAGCCCGCCTTGCTCCCGCGCGCCGGCGGCTTGCTGGGCTTGCCAGCCTTGCCCTGTGGGCGGCCGCCGGGGACCATCAGGAGCCGCGGCCACGAGAGCCGTGCATGCCTGCCTTGCTGCCGTCAGCCAGCCTTGTGCAGCTTCACTCACACTCAAAACTGAGGCCAGACCGTCCCGTTCTGAGAGCCGCATGTGCCTATGCAGGCATGCGCTGCTCCATGGGGCTCGGCGGGCAGGACATGCCTGCGGCAGCGGTGCTGCAGGCCCGCCTCGCAGCGGCGTGCTGGGCTTGGAGCCCGGCCGACCGGGCTGGGCCTTGGCAGCGGAGCCGGCGAGCGGCGGCGTGTGCGACGGCGGGCGGCCGGCGGCGGGGGCGGCGGCAGAGGCGCCGGGCGCCAGCGCCAGCTCCCCGGTGCTGTTGGAAGCGTTGGAGTCGGTGGGCGAGGGCCGCTGGAAGGTCTCGCCTGCACCAGCCAGGCGAGCTGAAAGGTTCAGTTGGAACAAGAAGAAGCAGCGACCGACCGCCCAAAAGGGAAGGTGGAGGAGGGGGAGTTCAAGACACAGTGCAAAGTATGCTCTGGGAGAACGGCACTATTTTCGGGCCTGGATTTCGGACAGCGCGGTGCACCCTGAGGTCGCCACCAAATCCGGTGTGCAGGCATGCAGTCATGCAGCCAGCAGCCCAGCTCATGCCGCTGCCGTCATGCCAGCTGCCGGAAGCTCACCCGCGCCGTCGGAGGGCGGCGCGATGATGCGGCCGGTGGGTCCGACCGCGGGCGCGCCCTTGCAGGAGAGCAGGAACTGCCGGTCCTGCTGCAGCTTGCCGCGCTGCACCTGCAGCAGCCGCAGGTGCAGCACCGCAGCCAGGCGCTCGGCCAGCAGCCTGCGGGCAAAGCCTTATCAGCACCTGCTGCTTGAGAGGGCACGAAACTGAAGCAGGAGGCGCACGCCCGGAAACATGAGCAGGCGAGGCTCTGGTGAATGCGTGCAACCCGACGAATTCAAGTGCAGCGGTCACATTCCATGCAAAACTTTCGATTTGCATGAATGGCACGCATGATTTCACGGCATGTGTAACGGTGTACCTGAGCAGCTGCGCCGCCGGCGCGTCTGCAGGTGCCGCCGCCCTCGCCTCGCCGCCCAGCTGCCGGATCAAGCCGATGGTGCAAGGCAGCAGGCCGCCCTCGTCCGCCAGCCTGGCAATTTCCCGGCCACACAGTCAGTATTTAGCTTTTCAACGGCCTAGCGTTCAAACCGCCACCTAGCGTTCAAACCGCCACACAACGCCGGTGCTTCCCGCAGAATGAGGCACGCAGCACAGGACGGATGGGCGCAGCAGCAGAGAACCTGTCTGCCGGGGTTCAAGAGCAGGCCAGCTGCTTGCTTGCGCTGTGGGCAGCTGAGCTGAGCGTGCTGGGGCCTGGTCAGAGACTGCAAAGCCAGGGAAGGGCGGGAGGAATGTGGCTGGCTGCCAGCATGGGCTCGGCTGGCAGCGAGCAAGGCAGGACCGGGCCGCACTTGGCGCGCTTGCGCTGCGGCGGCACGCCGTCCGGAGACCTCAGCAGGCCCTCCCAGATGATGCATGCGCGCGTGTACTTGAGGTAACTCTCGCGCAGGAGCGCCGCCAGGCTGTCCAGGCCGACGGTGCCGCCAGCAGCCTGGGACAAGGGGAGCCGATTTCCAGGTCAATCGAGCGCAAAGAAGCACCGGCGGGCATGCACGGGCTGAAGAGGCTTGTCGCCTGGCTTCAGGCATGCACTGCCGCATTCGCCTAATATTGAGAATGGGCCGGAAGCAGGGTAACTAAAACGGGAGTTAGAATTCGAAATTTTCGCGGCAAACCTTGGCGGCTTCGTTGATTGTGTGCTTGGCTTTCGTGGCGGCCGCGATCAGGGCGTCTATGTCCGCCTCAGTCCCGAGCTCCTCCCGGCTGTCGCCGTGCACCAGCGCCCAGGCATCTGCGTGCAGACCAGGGAACAAGGTTCAGACACCCACTGTTTTCTGGCCACGCGGCAAGTGCGGGCAGTATTTTGAGTTAGCCCGGCTGGCCTGGAGACAGTGAGGTATCCCGATGAAACTCCCCAACGGCAGAGCAGCATGCGCGCAACAGAGCATGCTGCTTAGGCTGAGACTTCAATGGGCAGACGCATGCGGCACCGACAAGGACAGGAAGGAGGCACAGGCAGGGGCTCGCACCAGCAAAGGTGAGCGGGCGGGGCGGCGGCGGCGTCGGCTGCCTCGAGGGTGCCGTTGCCGCACGCGCGGGAGTGGCTGGCTTGGACCGCCTGCAGCGAGCCACAACAGGCAACCTCAAGCCTTCTCGAGTTGCAGCAGCCCTTTCTTTCCGGCTCTCTGCCAGCACGTGCAGCCGCCAAGCTGGCCATGAGCACGCAGGGGAGCGCCTGCAGCGCAAGAGGACCCTTGGCGCTCCCTCGGCTGCAGCGAATCGCACCGCGGCTCGGAAGGCTCCCGCCGCCGCGGCACCGGCGAGCGCCGGGCGGCCTCCCGCAGGCGGCTGCGGCTGCGGCTGCGGCTCTCCCTCCGCGGCCGCCGCCGCTCGTCTGCCTCCCTGTCTCGGCCGGACCGGCCCTCGCGCTCGCGCTCGCCGAGCCGGCTGCGGTCGTGCCGGCCGCGCTCCCGCTCCCTCTCGCGCTCCCGCTCGCGCTCGCGGCCCCTGTCGCTGTCGGAGCCGCGCTCGCGGCTCCAGCGGGCTTCCGAGTCGCGTGCGACGCGCCGCCGCCAGGCCGGCTCGCGGCTGCGGGACCTGCGAATGGGGGCGAACGGACGGCATGACAATCCGAATGGGTGGGCATGGCAACCGGCTGTGTCGTGCGCTGCGCGGGCTCTGACTGTTCGCCTGCCAGCTGCTTGCGCAGATGGGGCCCGAACGGCAGCAGCTGCATGGCAAGCAGCTTCAGTGCAGCAACTTGAGTGGCGTTCTTCCAGGATGCGAACCGGCAGGCATGCCCGCCCGAGGGCATGCACGTGAGCGGCCTATCGCCCGCGTGTTGCCCGCATGCAGGGACGCCCTGAGGAGGCAGGGCGGCCTCACCTGGAGCGCGCACGCCAGCCCGCCCGCCTCGCAGGCTCCCGCAGCCGAACATCCGAGTCTGAGTGCTCGCCCGGCTCCCGCGAGCGGGAGAGGGGGACGGGCGGGGAGACGCTGCGACGCCGCTTGCGCCTGCGCATCAGTCGCGGCCCCCTCGTTAGTCACAGCACCGAACGCCAGGAGCCTGGCTGGAGACTGTGGGTAAAAAGACCCGCCGTTCCTGCGGCTGCTGCGCTGTTTCTGCTGCCAGGCTGCCTGATTGGGCAGCGCTTGATTTGCTGCCACGATCAGTGCACTGTGCTTCGCAAGTCCCTCAATTCGTGGCTGCGGCAGCTGGCTGCTGACAGCTGGTCGCTTGCCGTGCAGCAGTTCTCAGCTCAAGACAGGCTCCCTTGCCGCTCCATCGCAAGCTCTGACCAGGCAGCAGAATTGCCGGAACTGACGTTTACTAAAAGGGTAAGGCAGGAGGCGGACTTTCTGCGGCTGTCCGCGCTCGACTCTGAGCTGCTGGAGTCAGCCGAGCTGCTGGACGCGCCCGAGGCGTCCGACGAGGGAGCCGCGGCGGCCGCGGGGGTCGGCGACGCCTCCCCGGGCTCCCGCTCCTCTGCCTTTCGGGGCTCCGACTTGGGCCGCGCTGCACAGGCCAGGCACAGCCGCTCTGTTCACGAACCAGCGCTGCTGACCGGTTGTCGGATGCAAAGAAGACAGCAGGCATCGCGGCGCAGCTGCACTGCCGGCTGTGACTGCGAGAGGGAGGCGAGAGCACGCACCTGTAGGCGGGGGTGCTGCTGCCTCTGGCGCCGTTTTCACTCCGGCTGTTGGCTGCGGCGCAGCAGCGGCCGGGCTGGGTGCCGCCGGGGCTGGACTGGTTTCAGCCTTGCTGTCCTCAGGCTGGCTGACCGCCGGGGATGGCTGGTCGATCTCCATGGCAGCCTCGCCGTCACAATGCTTGGGGCTGGCCGGCCGGGGCTCCGGCTGCGGCGCTGGCAGCGGCTGCTCCGCCGCCTGGGGCGCCTCGCGCTGGCTGGGCGGCTCCACCGGCCGCGGCACCGCCAATGGCGCCTCCCGCAGCGCGCGCCACTCTGGCTTGGCGGGCGGCAGCCAGCTGGCTTCCGGCAGGCCCAGCAAGGCAAGGGTGCCTGCATTCAAGTGCCGCATTGAAAGGCAGCCCAGCTTGAGCAGTGATAGTGAAAATGAAAGCTTCGATGAGATGGTTGGCAAACCTTCGGGGTCGGCAGCAGGCTCGACCAACTTGACGCTGCGATGGCTGCCGCCGAATTTGATTTTCAGCTTCAAGCCCGTTCGCACGCGCGGCTGCGGCATCGGCGCTTCCTCCGTGGCGCACCTGCCGGGCGAATGAGGCGCAGCTCGTTCGCTGAGAAAGTTGCCGTTTGCCGGGTAGCACGAGTTCTAGGCCATGCAGGGCATGAGCCAGGCAGCTGCCGACGCGGCTGGCGTGGGACTCGCACCTACTGTCGCCGCCTGAGGCCTCCGCCACCATACCGGCCTCGACGGCCCGGGGGGCCCGGCCAACCGCCGTTCTAGCCGGGTCCCTGCGCGAACGACCGGAATCGGGCGCTTCGACGTCCCGGAACGGCACCGCTGGCCAAGATCAAAGTGATCCGCCACTCCGGCTTGCCGTTGGCGTGAGGCGGGCCCCACTCCCGCGGCCCCCTGATGGGGCTGAACTTCACGTCGTCAAGTTCACGACCGCTCGCGGTTTCTCAGAGCGCAGTATCGCCCGCCTGCGATGACAGGTTCAACCCTGGTGTTCAGAACCGGCATTTCTGCTGCTCGGAAGTCTCAAAGGTGGCAAAAGCTGGGCTCCGAATTGAAGGATGCCGCGGCGACGTCCACTGTCTCCTATAGCGGCGCGCCCCTTCCAGATGAGATGCTCCCAGCGCTTGGTTTCCGAGTTGCTAGGGGCTAGGGGCGGCTGGCGCGCCGAGCAGGCGCCCGCACGAGTTTCACACAGCTCGGAGGTGTGCGTGCCGGCCGGTGCGCCCGGGCGTGTTGCAGCCGGGGGAGGCGTGCAGACCCACAGAGGCAGGCTGGTCTAGGAAGCGGCGCGGGGGGCGCACCGTATAGAGCGGCAACCACTATGTCCCAAACAGAATGTCCCAAGAGCTTTGCTCCGAGTCTAGCGATGTCCGTCGCCCACACGCCCTCGTCGGCTGACCACCAGCCGCCTGGCGCAGGCCTCGCTTAAAGTCAGAGAGAGAGTTCTGAGCGGAGTCCTGATGCGCATCAAAGCGGCAAAGCGGGGCTCCTAAAACTCCATTCCTCCATCCTCCAAACTCCATCCTGCACTGAATTGAAAGAACCTCTCTCCTTCCTCATGGGCAGGCAGGAGCTGCGCAGCGGCCCGGGCTCAGGTGCGCCCCGCGACGTTTGGTCGATCGAGCACTTACATCGCTTGCCTGGCCTGCCTGAGATTTTGCGTCATGCAGGCGGCGAGGAGGAGGACGAGGCGGCTGCTGCTTCCAGTCACGAGGGATACGAGCAGCTGAGTGGCGATCACCATAATAATGGTGGCCATGCTGACAACAACAACAGTGGTCTGTATCCTTTTTCACTGTTCTCTTGCCTGATGGGAAGTGGTGGATCTGCAGGGCTCGACGGCCAGCATTACGAGCCCCTAGCGGAAGATGACACCGGGCCAGCCAGCCCTCGGCCGGAAAGGGAGGCAGACGATACGGCGGCTTTTCGACTATCAGATGGTGTGAGCAGCAGCGCTTATGCAGGGGAAGACAGAGCTGGCGAGAACCCACCTCTCCCGACCTGCAGGACGTCAGGGTCTTGCACTGCAATCCCAGTAATCAGCAATTACACATGCGTCCGCTGCAGGCACAGCAGCAGCGGCCCAGGACTCGGCCATGGTGCAGCCCATGCCAATCAACATCACAGAGGAGCGCCGCGCGGCCATTGTGGGCGCCATGAAGAACTTTGAGCTGCCCTACACCCCCGGCTGGGCGCAGCGCCTGTCGGAGCAGGACTGGAGCGCGGCAGTCAGGTCGCTGCATGATAGGAAGAGGCCCTCTGCAGCAGAGCGGCCAGACTGAGGGTCAGCCGCAATTTTATTTAAAAAATAGCCGATGCCAGCATGCTTGCTTCAACTGCATTTGCTTGTTTGCTGCCGCACGTTGTAGCTCCTGGATCCTCTCGTGGCCGGCTCCTGCCAGCACTTGTGGCAGGAGGCTGTGAACTGTTTAAATAAGCTGGCCGCGCAATCTTGGCGCTATGTCCGGGCAGTACGGCTAGGCGGGCGCGCAGCCACCGCCCCTTCCGATATTTGTGTGGTGCGGGGCATGTGTGCTGGTAGACTCCACTCAACATGTTGGAACAAGCAGCGACTGTGCTGGCAACCTCTGCTCTGCCTTGCTTGCTATGAAGCCGACCGCGGCCAGATGGAGAGGTAGCGTCGCCAAAAACGTCTTGGGTCCGATCCGCATTCTGGAATGCGGATCACCACCTTCTCCTGACCTTCCTGTTCGTCCGCCGCCCCATGCGGCGGCATGAGTAATGGGAAAACCCCAACAAGAGCCCCAACCTTCCCCGCGTTCCTTCGCATGCTCATTAGCTCGCTCGCTGTGCAAATTCTAGATGGAGAGGCAAACAGAGGAGAGCAATCCACCGGTTGGGTTGGATGATCTGCCGGGCGACGTCCTGAGCCGCATCTTCTCCAAGCTAGCGAGCGAAGACCTGTGAGCGCTTCCCTAGCATCTTTCCCAGTTTTCTCTGGCCAGGCAGACCGCACGCTGTTACCTGGTCGCCGGCGTGGTTCACCTGATGGCAAGCTCAACAGGCCAGGCCTTGAGCCTTCGAGTTTCTCCCCGTTATGCAGGCGTGTGAAGGTCCCTCTGGTCTGCAAGCGGTGGGCAGCCATTGTTCATGGGCCTTCCCCCATTTACCAGAGAGTGGACGTGAATTTTTGCGACTTCCTCCTTCCTGTGCAGCAGCAGCTGATGGCGGCGTGGTTCGCCTCCCGCGCCGGCGTCCTGCAGGACCTGTTCCTGAGCTCACTAGACAAAGAAGGAAGCTGGTTCCCAGTTGCCATTGTGAAGGCCCTTGGGAATGTGCCGGTGGAGCCGCAGCTGCGGCGCCTTGCCATCGATTTCAATGCCGCGGTCGCTGACGACATGTGCGAGCTCCTGATGGCGCTCAGCCGCGTGCCGCGGCTCGCCAGCAAGCTGGAGACGCTCAGCCTGGTCGCGGTCAAGGTGGGTGGCCAGCCGTCCCCCGTCTCTCTGTATGCGTGCCGGTGTCTCCTCATCCAACGTCACACTGCTGCGTGCAGGGCCGCGTTTTTTATCCCAGGGCGCTGACGGACGCTCTGCACCTGCCCAATTTGAGGGCATTTCACTTCCTCCGATATGACGGCAATGGTGTGACAGACCTGGATGACCCATACGAGACAAACTGGCTACCAGAGGGCCTGCCACAGGCAATCGAGCAGTGCACTTCACTGCGGGAGCTGGTGGTCATGCACACGGGTCACGCTCCTTCTCCCCCGGGTCCACTGCAGGCAATGCCAGCCCAGCAGCTCCGGGTGCACTTTGTTGACAAGACTCGTGCTCTTGTGCCAGTCCGCACTGGACAGTTCATGAGGGCCAAGTCAGGAGTTACTCGTGGTTTGCATGTAGGGTGGCGTTCCCTGCGCACGCCTACATTCCTGTCAGCGATGCTGCACCTGCGCCAGCTGCGTCTGCTGTTCACTGGCTGCGAGGCGCTGCCGCACGGCTTCACAGCGCTCACCGAGCTCCAGGAACTCCAGGTCACCGGATCTTTGCCCCTGAATGCAAGCCCAACAGTCTGCATTGCGGCGAGCCTGACATCCACCTTTTTGGATGCAGCTGGTGAATCAATGTCCTGTAGATGAGCTCCGCCTGCCGCCCTCACTGTCATCCCTTGGGCAGCTGACCCGCGTGGAGCTACATTGTTACAACATCCCCGTGGCGGTGGGAACGCTGCCGCGCCTAAACAGCCTGACACTAGTGGGCATGTTTCCAGGCTCTCTGCGTGCAGGCCTCAACATGAAAGCGGTGCGAGTCCCTGTTTTCGCTCTTTCTTTGGCTCCTCACGTGCCAGTGCCCTGCCTAACTCTTCCGAAATGATGGCGGCTCTCCTGCATGCTCCCTGGGCTTTGGGATTGACCAAAAACACATTGCAGGAGTTTGAGAAGCTGCTCGGCAACCTTCAGCTGGAGGAGCTGGCGCTGCAGTTCTGCTCGCTGCAAATCTTGCCCTCGGCGGTCGTACGCCAGGCCCGGCTGCGCCGCCTGGACCTGCACGATTGCTTCCTTTGCGAGCTGCCAACAGGCCCCTACCTCCAGCAGCTGGAGCAGCTTGACCTCCGCCAGAACTGCTTCAAGCGAGTGCCGGCGGCTGCTCTGGCGGCGCCGAGGCTGCGGACGCTGGCCATGTTGGGTGCGCACCCTGGACTGGAGCGCGTGCTTCCTTGCATCGCGTGCCCACCGAAGGCAGTCAGGCACTTTCCAGCGTTTTGGGCACGCCACTTGATAGGCATTTGCAAGCCGGGCTGACCCGCATGCCGTGCTGCGTGCAGCTGGTGAGCGGCCGCTGCAGGTGGCCGCCCTGGGAGAGGCAGAGCTGGCGGCTGCCGTGGCCGCACTGGAGGCCAAGTTCGGGCCTGAGGGCAACATGCTGGCCAAGCACAGCAGGGGCCACAGGCACAGGCTGGAGACTTTTTGGCATTGTTGGGAGGCTCTGGTCCGGGCGGCTGAAATGCCCAGAGTGCAATAGCCCCATTGCAGCTGATCTCAAAGAAGCGGGGGGCGCAAGGAGGGCGCTTCTTGGACGGCTCCTGGACAGCATGCTTCCATGAATGGCAATGTGTGTGGCGGCGCTGCGGCATGCCCGCTGTTGCTGCCAAATTTCAACGGAATGAGGCGCCAGCGCTGGCGAGCTGTGTCACCAGGGTGCCGCGGCAGAAAGCACCTGCTATGCTGGCATGCGGCATTGGACAACTGCCGTTCTTGGGCATCAGCAGAGCTGTTTGCCGCAGGCGCTCCTGTGTCCAGAGCATGACCCAGGCTTGTGTGAAAAATTGGCATTCGCCGGTAGCAAGGCTAGGCAGCCGGCATGCAACACACGCACAAGCAGCCGCTAGCAGTTTCATATGAGCTGATGCCCGCGTTCGTCATGTGCAGCTTGCCTTGCACCGCGCCTACGGCCTCTGCCACATGTGGCTGCGCCTTGCAACTAGCTGACTGGCGGCGCCAAGATGCCACTCCAGGAAAGCCACCGGGCTGTCGCAGATTGCTTGGAGCTGGGTAGGCAGCACATGCTCATTCCAACAGGGCGCAAGTGCAGCATGCTAGGCTGCCCCAATTGATCTACTCTGGCCGGAAGACAGCAACCGGCTGCTCCAGGCAAAAGCGCCGGCCTGGCTGCGGCAGCTCCTTGGCAGCAAGCAGGACGGCGGGAGTGTACGAATAGTATGCGGCAGGCACCGTCCAATGCCAGCATGCTCCTGAAGGCAGCCTGCAGCTTGAAAGCGACATGCTACAGAGGCTTCAACTCGAAACGTCCCAGCTGTGCTGCGAGGCTTTAGTCCAGGCCACCGATATGTCCGCCCTGGGCAACCCCTTCGGCCGCTGAACTGCTCAGCGTGTGGTGGCTAGGGCCTGGGACGAAAATCCTGCCTCCATGACAGGCAATGCAGGTGGCGATGCTGCCGGCATGCTCATTGTTGCTGCCGACAGTTCATCAGATTGTAGCTGGCAGCGCTGGCAGGCTCTGTGAGTAGAGGCCTGAGGGTGAGCAGTCTGATGCTCTGCTGGCATGCAGCGCTCAGACGCATCGGCATGCACAGCACGACCCAGGCACATGTGCAAAAATTTAATAAAACCGTCAGACAATAGACAAACACGCACACGCAGCCACCGGCGCCCGCAGTCAGTTTGGCTGCAGGACTTCAGTCCACTTCCGTCCATCCGATAGCGCCAAGCGGCCTGCCATGACCGGGCTGATGCCAGTCATGGGAAGCTTGCATCTGCACCGCGCCTGCGGCCTCTGCCTGGCGTTGAGCCGCTCCAGAGCGGCTGCTAGGATGCCGCAGGCTGCTTGCCGCTGCTCAGCTAGCGCATGCTCATTCCAAAGGGGCATACCCGCAGCATGATGGACTCCTCCAGTGGGAGTCAGACACTCCACCCTGGCACTCAGCAACACAGCGACCAGCTGCTCTGGGCCGGACTGTCTACCCAGATGCCGCAGCCCCTTGGCAGCGAGCACGATGAGTGAGCACCGACGGCGTGCGGCGGCTGGCGCCGGTGCCCTCCAGTGGCAGCATGGCCTGCGCCTGGCCGCCACCCCTGTCAACAAACCCCCCAGCCCCAGCCCCAGCAGCAGCAGCTCGACGGCCTTTGCAAGGTGAAGGACAGCATGCACGTGGGTCAGGCCCCTGCCCGCGCCTAACAAGCAGCTATGAGGCCAGCATTGAACATGTGATTAATAACAGGAGTGCCGGGCAATGAGAGAGGAAGCGCCGCTGCCGAACAGCGCTTTCTAAAACATTCTCGCGCATTCTGATCTCCGCTTCTCTTCTCGGCGGACCGAGGCCAAGCCAGCCCGCCGCTGAACACGGCGGGAAAGGGCCATCAGATAACGTTACGAATGCACTCAAGTTGTGTGAAACCCAGAAATAGTCTCGGCCGGCGCTCGCCAAGCATTATTGACGGCCGATATTGCGGGGCTGAACCAACCGCCGGAATGGGCGATCCGCCTTCCTCTTTGTTGATCAGTGATTTACCTGATTCCCTCTTGTTCGCCATCTTTTGCAAGCTCGCCGACGACACCGCCCACTTGTGCGTCGCTTCCGGGTCGAATCTTGTGTTGTGTTGTTATTTGTGAGGAAGCGAAGAATGGAGGAGGGTGGGCTGCTTACACCTGCTGCATGGAATTGTGCTCTTCTGACTGCGCGGCTCAATTGGCCTGCAGGCGCCACGTGATTCCCCTAGTCTGCAAGCGGTGGGCGGCCATCGTGCGCGAGCCGTCCCCCAGCCTCTATGCCAGAGTCAACGTGCAACTTTGGAGCATCCCTCTGCTCCCCCCATTGAGCACAACACGGATGTCAGAGTGGTTCGCCTCTCGCGCTGGCGTTTTGCGGGAGCTGAGCCTTGGCCTGCTCAACGGCGGAGGCTGCAGCCTGCTCCCTGCCGCCGTCGTCGAGGCCCTAGAGGACGCGCCTGCAGAACTCCAGCTCCGCCGTCTCTCTGTCAACTTCATGGGCTCCAGCTCAAAGTCCGCAGTCCAGCTTCTTCTGGCCCTCGGCCGCACGCAGCGAGTTGCTGACAAGCTGGAGACGCTCACCCTGATTGGTTGCAAGGTGCGAGGCTGCCCGCGCTCAGGCTGGTGCTTCCCTGCTGCCATTTGCGTGCGCCGGCTGGCTGCTGCAGACTGAGACTGGTGATGCAGGGGCTAATGCTCCACCAAGCTGCCCTGGGGAACGCGCTGCACTTGCCGCGGCTGCGCGCCTTCCGCCTGTGCTTGATGCCGCCTGATGGGCCAGAATCAGAAGAGGATCCGGACGAGTACGAGGACTTTTTGGAAGAATCGCTGCCACAGGCGCTCGGGCGGTCCGCTTTGCTGGAGGAGGTGGTAATGGCCATTACGGGTCACCCTCCTCCTGCAAACCAGGCTGTGCAAGCTTGTCTGGTTCCGGCGTGACTGTCAGTCACATTCCTAGACTGAATCCTGTTTGTGGCCTAACAGGCAAAATAAAAAACGTCTTAACCATAGCATTTGCGGTCTAATTGCCGACTCCTTGCCGCGCCTGCTGCAGGGGAGGACTCCCTGCTCGTCCCTTCCTTCCTTTCTTCCCTTCTCCACCTGCGCCGGCTGCGTCTGCTGTACACTGGCTGTGAGCAGCTGCCAGACGGCTTCACAGCACTCAGCGAGCTCCAGGACCTCCAGGTTTCAATCTTCTTGCTTGTCAATGCAAGAAAAAGCCGCCGTCAACAGCATGTAGACAGCAAGCCTGACGGCGGCTGTGCTGCGCGCAGCTAGTCAACCAGATGCCTGTTCCACAGCTGTTGCTGCCGCCGTCGCTCTCAGCCTTGGTGCAGTTGACTCGCGTGGAGCTGCACTGCAGCGATGTCCCCGTGGCAATCGGCACACTGCCACGCTTGAAGAGCCTGACGTTGTGGGCCGTATATGGCGGTATCGATGAGGAGGAGGTACGAAGCTTTCCCTCCTCCCCACTCACATGCCATGGCACTGCCCCGAGCTGTGGTGCTCCCGCATGCGACCCTCGGATGCTCATTCACCTGCAATGCCTCGCAGGTGTCTGAAAACTTTGCTCAGCTTCTAGATGACCTGCGGCTGGAGGAGCTGCGGCTGCCGTTCGGCTGCGGCCTCTACTCCCTGCCGGCGGCCGTGACGCGCCAGGCCCACCTGCGCCGCCTGGATCTCCACGACTGCGAGCTAAGCAAACTGCCGGCCGGGCCCTACCTGCAGCGACTGGAGCACCTCGACCTCTGCCAGAACCGCTTCTCGCGGGTGCCGCCGGCTGCTCTGGCGGCGCCGAGGCTGCGGACGCTGGCCATGCTGGGTGCGCACCCTGGACTGGTGCGCGTGCTTCCTTGCATCGCGTGCCCACCGAAGGCAGTCAGGCACTTGTCAGCGTTTTGGGCACGCCACTTGATAGGCATTTGCGAGCCGGGCTGACCTGCATGCCGTGCTGCGTGCAGCTGGCGAGCGGCCGCTGCAGGTGGCCGCCCTGGGAGAGGCAGAGCTGGCGGCTGCCGTGGCCGCGCTGGAGGCCAAGTTTGGGCCTGAGCACGACGAGCGGGTCGAGTACAGCAGGCCGTACAGGTACCGGCTGGAGGTGTCTCAGCGGTGCTGGAAGTCGCTGGCCCAAGCGGTCGACATGCCCAAGTTGGGCAATTTCTTCGAATGCTGATCTCAAAGAAGAGGGGGTGCAAGGAGGGCGCTTCTTGGACGGCTCCAGGACAGCCTGCTTCCGTGAAAGGCAATGTGTGTGGCGGTGCTGCTGGCATGCCTGGTGTTGCTGCCAGATTTCATTAAAACGAGGCCTCCAGCACTGGCGAGCAGTGTCAAGGATCCCGCGGCGGAAAGCACCTGCAATGCTGGCATGCGGCATCAGACGGCCGCCAATCTTGGGCATCAGCAGAGCTGTTTGCCGCAGGCGCTCCAGTGTGCAGAGCATGACCCACCCCTGTCGTATGCAAAACTGGCATTGCATGCCAGTAATGGCATGCAAGGGCGCACAACCAGCAGCTGCTAGCAGTCTCCTTGTGCCGATGCTCACGTCCATCAGGCGCAGCCAGCCGGCGGAACGTTGCCGTCAAGACTGGGCTGGCAGCAACCTTTGCCTGAAGGCCCAAGCCTCGCTTTCCCAGCAGCTCCGCAGGCACCTGACCTGCTGTCAAAATCACCTGCCGAAAGGACTGCCAGGCAAAGAGAGACGCTGCCGTGGCAGAGTGCTCTTCCGTGTTCTGGAGCGTTTTGGAGTCGGAGCTCTCCCGCCGCTAGGCGCGGCGGCCGCCGCCAGACCTCGGAAACCGCCTTTCTTCCTGCCCTCCCCAAATCCCAGCATTCCTGCACGCCAGCATTCTCGCAGGCTCTGGACAACGGAGGGGCTCGTTGTCCACCGGCCGACGAGCCCTGGAATCCCGTCTTCAAACATCCTACTCGGAATGGAGGATATGCCAGATTGCGTGCTGTTCCGCATCTTCTCCAAGCTGGCCAGCGACGAAGGATGGGCACCTCGCATGTGCGCTGTTTTTTCTTTGGGAGGACTTTCTGCTGCCGCCTGGGATGCGGATTGCGGGATGGCTGGGAAGCTAGAGAACATCTGCTTCCCTGTCTATTGCCTGCACTTCTCGGGCATTTTTGAGGAGGGATCCCACTATCTGACTTCTGTAATTCGTATCTGCAGGCGCTGTATCATGCCGCGAGTCTGCAAGCGGTGGGCGGCCATCATGCGCGGGCCGTCGAGCCTCTACCGCAGAGTCAACATCATGCAATTCTCAATTTTTCCTCCAAGGATACAGCGGGCGCCAATGGCAGCCTGGTTCGCCTCCCGCGCCGGTGTCCTGCAGGACCTGCGCATTGGCCCGCTGGACGAAAATGCCATTAGCTGGCTCCCGGTCGCCATTGTCGAGGCCTTGGGAAGCGCGCTGGCGCAGCCCCAGCTCCTGCGTCTCGTCATTGACTACATGGAGTGCGACTCTGAGGATGCTGTTGAGCTCCTTTTGGCCCTCAGCCGCGCGCCTCGGGTTGCTGACAAGCTGGAGACGCTGAGCCTGGTCAGGGTCACGGTGCGTGGCTGCTCCCTTTCAGGCTGGTGCCCTCCTGGTGCAGCAGGGAGCGCTCTCTGTCTGGCTGTTCAAGACAGAGGCTTGCTGTGCAGGGTGAAATGCTCCACACGGCTGCCCTGGGGGACGCGCTTCACCTGCCGCAGCTGCGCGCCTTCCACCTGTGCTTGGCGAGGCCTGATCAGTGGGAGTGGGAGCCGTACGAGTCGGAGTGGGACGACAGTGATGATGAGGACTTTGAGGGAGATCTGCTGCCAGAAGGCCTGCCACAGGCAGTGCAGGAGTCTACTTCATTGGAAGAGCTGGTTGTCGTCAATACAGGTCATGTTCCTCCTGTGAACTGTGCAGGTCGTGTGAGCTGGGCGCCACCAGCCCTTTGCTGAGCTTATCCCGAGCAACTAGCTGAAGGCCAAGTCGGCCATCAATAAAGCACTGGTGGCCTGATCACCTCTGTCATGACGCTGCAGGACCGTTTTCGCTGCAGATGCCCACATTCATTTCCAGTATGCTGCATCTGCGCCAGCTGTACCTGCTCCGCACAGGCGCGGAAGGTTTGCCGGCCGGCCTGACAGCGCTGAGCGGCCTCCAGGACCTGAAGGTCGTTCATACCCTTTTTCCTGCTCAAAACGCCTTCGAAGCATGCACAACACGATGAGCTCAATGATGGCTTTGACGGACGCAGCTGGTGAACAAGTGGCCGGTGGACTCGCTGCGCCTGCCGCCCTCGCTCTCCGCTCTCGCGCAGCTGACAAGCGTGGAGCTGCACTGCAAAGGGATTCCCGTGGAAGTCGGAACTCTGCCGTGCTTGAGGAGTCTGACAATATGGGGGCTTTGTGGCCAACATCATGATAGGGAAGAGGTGCGAGCCTGCTTTATCTCCTGGCTTGAGCCCCTCGCCTGCCAGTGCATTGCTCCATCCCTTGATGCCCTGCCGCTATCACTGTTGGCCTTCTGACCCGCCTCTGGATAATTTCAGAAGTTTGCGCAACTACTCAACCGCCTGGAGCTGGAGGAGCTTGGGCTGCCATACAGCCCCCTGGAGACTGTGCCAGCGGCCGTTACCCGCCAGGCCCGGCTGCGCCGCCTGGACCTGCACGGTTGCTTGCTCAGCGAGCTGCCGTCCGGGCTCTACCTGCAGCAGCTGGAGCACATCGACCTCCGCCAGAACCGCTTCTCGCGGGTGCCTCCGGCTGCGCTGGCGGCGCCGAGGCTCCAGACGCTGGCAATGCTGGGTGTGCGGCTGCGGACGCTGGCCGAGTTCTCGGGTGCGTATCCAGAATTGCACTATATGACCAACAAATTGCGAGCAGTCAGGCATTGGGCGTGTTTGTTGGGCACTGGGCACGTCTTGAGACCTGCATTGGTCGGCCAGCATGACAGCATGCTCTGCTGAATGCAGAAGACGAGCCCCCGCTGAAGGTTGCGGCCTTAGGGGAGGCGGAGCTGGCGGCTGCCATAGCTGCTGTGGAAGCCAAGTTTGGGCCTCAGGGCAACGTCAAGGGCAAGCAAAGCAGTGTATACAGGTACCAGCTGGAAGAGCTGTGCTCGGAGGCACTAGAGCAGGCGGTCGACAAGCACAGCCTGGGCGATCTATCTGGCGGCTGATCCGCAACAGCAAAGGCGCTGCAAGAAGTGCCTTTCGAGCTTTGGGGACAGGGACCTTGCTGCAGTGAAGGCAGCATGCGTTGCTGAGATGCTGGCATGTTTGTTGCGAAGCGAGAGACGAGCTGGATGTCTGAGTGTGAACGGCAGCCACGCGCTGGCATGCTGTGTGAGGTCTTGTCTGCTTGGCCATCGGCCTAGCTGGCTCCTGCAGACGCTTCCGTATGAAAAAAGTACTCGAATCGTTTTCCACAGCGACAAACATTGCACACCTACACAAACAAGCACTTGCAAGCAGCAGCTGCTCAGCCTGGCTGCAGGACCTCTGTCCTCCCATTGCTGCAGCGCCATGCGGCCAGGCGGCCTGCGACGGCCGAGCTGATGCCCACATCCATCATGAACAGCCTGCCGCCGCAGCGCTCCTGCGGGCCCTGCCACATGACGCTGTGCCCCGCCACCAGCTGCCCGGCGTCGAGCCGTTCCAAAACGGCTGCCAGGCTGTCGCACACGCGCCTCTCAGGCAGCCGCACGTACTGTCTGCTCCAGACGAGCGAGTCGGGGCCGTCCAGCAGCGCCTTGGCAGCGTTTTCGACGGCACAGACGCCGCCGCTGCAGTGCAGCGCTCCTGCAAGGCGGGCAGTGCCTGGGTTGCTAGCTTGCTGCAAGAGTGCTAGCAGGCAGCTGTGGAATGCTCCACTCATAGGCAGCTTTCGCGGCATTGTGCTTCGCCCGGGAGAGAGTCGCACGCTGCACTCTAGCGTTCAGCGCCGCAACCAGCTGCTCCGGTTCAAGCTGCTGGCCCGGGTGCCGCAGCTCCTCGGCTGTCAACAGGCCGGGCAGCACGCCCGCATGCACAAAGAGAGTTCGGCAGGCGCCGGCGCCCTCCAGTGCCAGCACCGGCCGTTGCCTGAGTGCTGCTCCCATCGGTGAGCCCTGCGGCCGCAGTGAGAGATGAGAGGATTTTCAAGGTCTAGCACAGCATGCTTCTTAAGCCACACTAGGGCTCACCTGGCTCATGGCTTCCCTCCAGAGTTTCAAGCCTTCGTCCGCCGGTTTCCCCGATTCGGCGGCCAGCGCCTGCAGCTCTGTGGCGGAGACGTACTGGTGCTGCCCCTGCAGATTGAGAAGCTCATGATTGCCCAGCAGGGTCACCACTCTGCCACCGCTTGCTTCCGCTTCCTCCTGCATGCGATTCAGCACGTTGGTCGTTGGCGTTTGGCATCGTCGCTGCATCAGAAATGCGAGTGAAGGCGATTGAAAACTCACTCGCAGCCTCTCAAAGAGGCGTACAACCGCAAGACTGTCCGGTCCTCTGTCCAGCAAGTCCCCCAGCTGCACCAGTGTCGCAATGCCACCGACCCACACCCCACTGCTGTCGACCAGCTGCGCCAGCTGCAGCGCCCGCACCGCCTGGCGCAGGTCGCCGTGCAGGTCGGCTATGGCCACCAGCGTTGGACTGTCATCTGCAGCAGTATCGGAACAGCAATGGAAGTGTGAGATGAGAGCAGAACAAGATGGGATTGAGCGAGGGAGTGTGAGACGTTTCTTTACGCGCACGCGGTCTCATACGCCTACCTGAGGTGTCTGCCAGCGGCTGTGACTCGCTAGAGCGCCGTCTGTGCTGATGCATGCGGGTTGCAGCGATGAAAACCAGCAACGCAGTCATCACGACGAGCGCATAGACGATGGGCCTCGCTCTTGCGGCTGCACGCCGCCTGTGCAGCATGAGTGCAGCATCTCACTGTCCTGCGTTTGGAAGAGGGGCATCGAGCGCACCCTCTGAGCTCGACCCTCGCTGCACAGGCGCGACGCTCTCACGGCCAAAGCTTTTTCGCGAGAAACACACAGCTCGACGCCATCATCATATCAAAGAAGCGCTGCGCCTCAAGTGAGTGTGCCAGCCCCAACGCGCCACTCGGAGCATGTGCATGTCGCATCTCATAAGCGGGCTGCCGCCGAGGGAAATCAGCGCAGGGTAGCGCGGCCATGCTCGTCTAGAGCTGGGGCAGATCGCAAGATGCACATTATTGAGGGCCCCTGCAAGTTCGCGCAGCGGCCTCGCTTGCGCGTTCAACCGAGCTTCTGGAGAGCTGCCGCAGCTGATTGCTGGTACCTGTCAGGTGGGAAGCGGCTCGCCGCCATGTCTGTGCATCCCAGCAGGCCATGTGTGTCCCACTCGGGCGGCAGGGGCCGCCACCACAGCGTCTGCCCTCACCAACAACGTGCCGTCGGTGGCTCGCAGGCAGGAGCAAGGATGGCCCTCGCCAAGAGCACCTTTGGCAAGCAGCTGCCCGGCTGGTTCACGGGCCCGCAGGGCGGGCGGCCGGGCGTGATCGTGCTGCAGGAGTGGTGGGGCATCACCGAGGAGGTCAAGCGCCAGGCCGACCGGATCTCCAGCCAGAGGAACTGCCGCGTGCTGGTGCCCGACCTGTACAAGTGCCTGCCCCTCCACTCCCCGCTGCTTTCGTAGAGCCTGCCCTGCTGAGCTGCACCCAACGCTTCCCTCGCTGTCTCTGCAGGGGCAAGCTGACGGTCGAGAAGGAGGAGGCGCACCACGTGCGCTCCCCTCGCCTCTCCCCCACACACGCACATGCAGCCAAAAAAAGGGGGATCAACAACTCCGAACTGCGTCGTTCTGACGTAGTACTTGGGCTGCCGCGCAGCTGATGAGCAACCTGGACTGGCCGAACGCGGTCGAGGAGATGAAGCAGGCGGTGGAGCACCTCCGCTCGGAGGGCTGCACCAAGGTGAGCTTGCCTGCACCTGCATTGAGAGCGGCAGCCTCGAGAGCTGCTTTTGCATGCCAGTGCCATCTGGCGTGTGGAGCATACGGAAACCAGCACCAGTACCCCAGCAGCTCCTGTCGCAGCTCAACGGCCTGCAGCGCCCGCCTGAGGCTCCCATGCCGGCTTGCAGGTCGGCGCGGTCGGCTTCTGCATGGGTGCGCCTGTGCTCGCTGGCTCTTCCACGCAAGCAGGCATGTGTTTTAGGTTCCCTCGGGAGCTTCAGAAGCGGCCGGCTGGCTGGCGCAGGCGGCGCGCTGGCCCTGCTGGCTGCCGAGCACGCGGGCGTGGATGCTGCCATCAGCTTCTACGGCACGCCTGACCCGGCCCTCGGCCACGTGCGCCTCCCTGCCTACCTCCAGAGGGCTGCCACAGGTGACAGGAGTGGTGTGAGGAACTCGGCACGGGGAGTGCGTCAAGCTCGAACTCTGCGTGAGCTCCGCGGAAGGGAGTGCTTCGAAGCAAGCAAGCTGCAGGGGATGGTCAAAGTGTGAACACGAACTCGAACTCAGCGATCCGAGTTCGAATGGCAATCAACACCCAGAATGAAGTGTACGAAGCGACAGCATTCAAGATGGCAAAAAGCACACGCCAAAAAAAATTTGCCGCAACAGTGAGCCTGAGCTGCGCCCGCGCCTGCAGCCCGACAAGGTCAAGGTGCCGGTCCAGCTGCACTCTGGCAACCTGGACGCCTTCAAGGGCTTTGCCGACCCGCCGACCGTGCGCGCATGGTGCCCCTCCCGCCTCCCTCCCTCTGGAGCCCTGCTGTTGCGGGGCAGTGGCAGCCAGCCAGCGGCAAGCAGCGAACGGCTTGTGAGACTGCCTGGCTGAATCAAACCCCCCAGCGGGCAGCCTCCCCTGGGGACGAAAGTGCTGCTTCATGGCGAGCAGGCGGCCTCCTTTGAGGGGCAGCATGACTGCGTTTCAAAGAAGGCAGCCGTGCATTGGGGCGGCGGTTGGCTGACATCGCCAGAGCCGGGTGCAGGGCGGAGAAGGTGCCGGGCTACAAGGAGTTTTACGTGTACGAGGGCGAGGGCCACGTGAGTCACCTTTCCCCTTTCTGCCTCAGCGCCACACTTGTTACCTGCATGCTCTCGCCGGGCCTCCCAGAGGACAAGCTGAGGGAGGCACTCCGGGACGATCTCTGTCTGCAGCAGCTCCAGCGAGCGGCCGCAAGCTCGCCTGCCAGCAACGCTGCACAGCAAGATGCAGGCAGAAGCCAGGGACTTGTCACCCAATGCCAGTGAAGCTGCGGGACGCGCCGGTGCCGCAGCCGCCGTCTGCGCTGAGCGCCCGCGGCCGGTGCCTGCGCAGGCCTTCATGAACGAGGGCGAGGACATCATGCAAGCGCATGCCAGCGCCGGCAACCCGCGCGGCTCGCCTGAGGCGCAGAAGCTCGGCTGGGAGCGCGTGGACCAGTTCTTCTCCAAGTTCCTGGAGTGAGCGCGCTCCTGGAGGAACCCCCGCCGGCCGGGCTGTTCCCCCCTGGCGCGCGAGCTGCTCTGACCTCTCGGCAGGAAGCCTCTTCCCCTGGCAGCTGCGCAGGCCGATTGCCTGCGGCTGCCTGTGGGAGGGATGGTTCCGCACATCGCTTTCCTCTTTTCCAGCTCGCGGGCATGCCTCCCGACGAGGCGCCCTCTGTTTTGTAGTGCGCTAGGTCGGCAGATTGCAGCGAGTCATGCAGGAGGTAGTCAACACCGGACGACCCAAGAATGACAGACAAACACATTGCTCCCATTCTCTGCGGGCATTTAAACGTGGCTGTATGGCTCGATGCGGGTGGCGCATGCATGTCTGCCGTTACTGCGGCATTCCTCCCTGCTGGGCGCCTCATTGCAGCCGTTACAGGCCGCCAGAGTCGGGGAAGGCTGCAGCCGCGCCAGGCGTGGGGCTGCAGTGAGGCTGCCCTCTCCTCGCAAGCAAGCCAGGAAGCGACCTCTCGACTGCAACAAGCAGCTCGCAGGGCTGCAGAAGCTGCCTGGCCAAGCAAGCCTAGGATTCAGGGTTTCCCTATGGTCAAGTCTATGGACCCCTGGTCACTACACATGCACCAGATTCAGGCAGAGGCGGGGGCGCAGAGCGGCCGGCCCGGCTCGGGCATCAGCGCTGCTGCTGCTGCCTCTGCGCGGCGCGCAGCCGGGTCTTGTACTGCTGGAAGGAGCCGTGGAAGGGCGTCGCAGCGCCCGCGTCGACTATCCACAGCTCGTTGACGGTGCTCTCGATGAGGTATTGGTCGTGCGACACCATCAGGACGCCGCCCTTGAAGCCGTTCAAGCCCTGGCAGGTACGAGCAGTCACTTTAATTCACGTTCCAAGTAAAAGGGTTTCCCGGAGAAATGGAAAAACCAGGCATATAACTTCTCTCCCGGTCCAGATGGCCTGAATGGAAAGGGAGACGAGTGTGCAATTTTCCCTCGATAAGGGAAAAATGGGGGAGAATGGTTTTCCCCGCAGATCTGGCAATTCAAACGATCAGTGGCCGCGTCCTCACAGGGGTCAGCAGCAGCACTGCCCTCCTCGGGGTCAAATGGCGATTGCAACGGCAATGGCAATTGTAAATGGTATAGAGGAAGGCAAAGGGAGAGAGGTAATGCTGATGATTGGGACCTGCAACACTAAGCAATTATTTTTCCTCGAGGATGGAATGGAGCATTGGCCAAGCGGGCGGCGGCGATGGCGGCATGGCGCAGTGCTGGGCATGGGGGTCGGTCGATTCGACCCTTATCGTGATTTAAAAACCCTACAGGGTTAGAAAGCGCGCCTTGATAAGGGCGGACACGGCGTCCAGATCCAGGTGATTGGAAGGCTCGTCCAGCAGCAGCACGTGCGGCTGCTCGTAGGTGACCTGGCGGCCGCGCAGCACTCGATTCGAATTTCAAATTCGAATTTCAAATTAGAATTTCAAATGCATACCCGTAACGCTCAAAACCATCATTTTCAAATTCCGCCAGGCAGCATCGGAGCCGCCCGTCACGCCGTTCTTCCTTCCGAGTTCTCTCCCGCCCCCCGTCTTTTTGTGTTTGGCTTTTCGCCGCGATTTGTGCCAAGTAAACGCGCGGGCACTCGTCCGTTTCGTCTCAACTGGAGTCGGAGGGGTATCGGGGGGGGGGGGGGGGGGG
>BHFV01000128.1:0-48145 GCA_003568905.1 Trebouxiophyceae sp. KSI-1 | reverse complement strand
GCGCCCGCAGAAGGGCTGGCTGGCCTCCTGGTTTGGCGGCTCGCGGCCCGCCGCGCCCGAGCCGAGCGAGCAGGCGGCAGCGGCGCCGCCCGGCACAGACGGCGCGCCCCGGGCCCCTTCCAGCCCAGCCAGCCGTGCCTGCTGCTGCCTCCAGCCGCAGCGCACAAGAGGGGAGGCCTGCACGGAGCGTGTGCGGCCCGTTCTGTGGGGGCGAACTTTCCCACCGCTGCAGCCAGGGCGGTGTCAGGACCGCGGCCGGCGAGGCGCCGACCTCTCGTCGCGAGCGAGCGGGCGCTGGGCGGCCGCAGGCGGGCCGGGTGGCGAGGAGGCGCGCGGCGCCTGGCTGGCGGCGTTCCGGCTGGTGGGGCACCACGCGTGGCGGCTGCTGGACCAGGGGCGCGCGCGTGCGGCGGCCGCGCTGGGGCGCGCGCTGCTCGACGCGGGCGCCTCGCTGCCGGCGCTGCTGCTGGCCTGCCGGGCCGGCGCCAGGGAGGGGCTGCCGACGCCGCGCGCCTGCCTGGCAGGTGCAGGCCCGACCGGCTGTCCAGGGGCTGCGGCTGGGAGGGGCTGTGGCTGCACCCGCCGCCTCCGCGGGTGCAGAAGGCCTCTGCCTGCCGGAGCCGGGCTGACGGGTGCTGGGGGGCCGTGGCTGGCGTGCAGCGCTGCTGGCGGCGGAGCGCGAGTTCCCGGTGGCGGCCGACCGGCAGGTGGCGCTGGACGCGGCGCTCGTCAAGGAGGCGTGCCAGGCGGCGGCCGCGCACGACTGGCTGCTGGCGCTCGCGCTGCTGCTGGACGACACCGCCGCGCTCGCAGGCGCGCCCTGCCCCCCAGGCACGCCTTGCAGCGCGCGGCTGCGGCAGGGCAGGGCGGAGCTGAGACGCCCGCCGGCTGCAGAGGTGCGGCGGCAGCAGCCGGCGCTGTGGGCCGGCTTTGCGGAGCTGCTGGCGGCGGACCCCCGGGCGGCGCCGTACCGTGACGCGGCGGCGGCGGTCAGCGCCGTGCCCCTGCCGCCGCCGGCCGCCGCGCTGTGACTGGTTTGCTGCGTGGTTGTGTCGCAGTGCCGCCCGCTTGCAGTGCTGGGTGAGAGGATTTCAGTTGTTTCGAGTGATGGGGGTGTCACTTGATCCGCATCTTGGCCATCTTGGCCAGGCAAACGATAAACAGCCGCCCTGCCGCCCTGATGCAAAAACGCGTTGATGCAAACGTTGAAGAGCTCCGGAGACCCGGGCTGTTTGCGCGCCCCTGCTCTGCTGAGGGTGTTTTGCGAGCAGGGATCTGCGACACCCAGTTCCCCACCAGAGCTCCTCTTGAGCGGTGATACACGCACTCACAGGAAAGGTACACCCGTTGGCAGTGACAGTGGGTGGAAGGATGCAGTCCGGCGTCGCCGGGCAGGGCAAGATGCGGGCCCCCGGCCAGCCGCGTCCGCTGCCCGCTGGGCGCGTCGCCCAGCCGCAGCAGCAGGGAAGGAGCCATGCTGAGCGGCGCGTGGCGTGCCCCGCCGAGCCAGGCCCCGGGCAGAAGGGGCGCGGGCGCAAGGGCGAGGCGCAGCAGAGCAGCAGGGACGTGAGCACGGCCGCGGTACGCCCCTGGCCCGGCTCACTCGGCCCTCCAGCAGCCCCTGACCCGCTGCTGCGCTTCACGCCGCGCGCTGGAGCGTCCTGGGCCGAGTATCCGCACAGCCGGCCGTATCTCGCGCGCCTCCGAGCCGCAGCGAGCGCGCGCGCGCCCCCGGCCGCGTGCGGAGTGGGGTCCTGAATGCGACTGTATGCGGGTGCAGGCGCCGTCCACGCTGAACGCCTCCAAGCAGACGCTCGACAGGTGCGCGCCTTTTGCCCGCCTTCCTTTACGCCATCTGGGCCGCCGCTGCGCTCGGCGTCCAGTGAGTAGGCAGCAGATTACCAACGACAGCGCTTGGATATTGACCTGCCTCACGGGCGGGCGCGCGGACGGTCGATCGGTGGCGTATCCCTTGGGGACTGCCGCTGCGCGCGCCTCCTGCGCACCGGCCGCTGCACTGTGCCGGTCGCCTGGCGGCTTGAGGCGTACTGGGACTTTGCGGCATCACGCGACCGAGCGCACGGCGCGCTCGCAGGCCCGGGCCGCAACGCCCCAAGCTGCGCCGCTCGGCCACGCTGCGGAAGATCGACCGTATTTCGTCTGAGGACATCAGCCGGAGCGTGCACGCAGTCATTCTGGCCGGAGGGCCGAGCGACAACCCGCTGGCTCGGTTCCGGGCCATGCCAGCCGTGGAGCTGGGTGAGCTGCTCACCGCTCCTGTCTCCAGCAACAAGCGTGCTGGGGCATCGCCCTGACGCTGGCCATTACAGGCCACTGCGATCCACCACCGAGCTCCTGCTCGCGCCGCAGCGACTGACGCCACCTGCCCTGGCCTGCCGCAGGCTCGACCATCCAGCTGATCGACATCCCAATCAGCAACTGCATCGCCTCGGGCGTCAACAAGATGTGCGCCCCTCAGCGCACCCCCCTCCCGGCCCGCAGCCCCGCTCACCGCAGGGGCCTCGCTGAGTCGGCCCCGCCCCGTCTGGCACGGCAGGTACGTGCTGACGCAGTTCAACAGCCACACACTGAACACGCACATCACGCGCGCGTACCCGCCCGCCGTGTTTGGCGGCCCCAAGCGCCAGGGCTTTGTCGACGTGCTGGCCTGCCACCAGACGCCCGACTATGCGGCCTGGTACCGCGGCTCGGCGGATGCCGTGCGCCGCAACCTGCCGGTCATCCTGGAGCAGTACCGGGGGGCCGGCGTGCCCGAGGAGCTGCTCATCCTGTCGGGCCAGGCGGTCTACCGCATGGTGTGGCCCCCTCCTGGGGCTTGGCTGGAGTTGTGGAAAGGGAGCCGAGGCAGGCAGGAGAGCGGGGCAGGGAGCGCGCAGCCAGGAGGGGCGACTCGCGTGGCAGCCTGCCGCTGCCAGCCATTGGCCGGCTGTTGGCAGCAGCCTGCCGCCCTCTGTTGCGAACTGGCCTGCGCCTGCCAGCAGAAGCCTTAGAGTGAGGCAGGCGGCGCGCTCACACAGCCTCGGCCGGTCGCCCGCAGGACTATGTGCAGCTGCTGAAGACGCACCGCGAGAACGACGCGGACATCACCATCGCCACGCACAGCGTCGGGTGGGGCCAGGCCAACCGGCGGGGCCTGACGCGCGTCGACCCCGAGACGGGTGCGGCCCTCCGCCACTGCTCCCGCAGACGCCGCGCTGGCCGGCAGCTGCAGGCCTCTGGCCGTGGTGTTGAGCGGCGCTGAGGCTGGGCTGTTGCCGCTGCAGGCCTGGTCACGCACTTCATCGAGAAGCCGACTGGCTCGCGGCTGGAGAGCATGGCGCACGCGAGCAAGCACGCGACGCCGGACGACCCGTTCGAGGCGAGCATGGGCATCTACATCTTCAAGCGCGACGCGCTCGTGTCGCTGCTGGAGGAGAACGAGGACCACTTTGGCGCCGACGCCGGCCCCGACACGCACCTGGGCCACGACGTCATCCCGCACGCGCTGCGCGAGGGCTACCGCGTCGTCGCGCACCACTTTGA
The DNA here is from genome assembly GCA_003568905.1 of Trebouxiophyceae sp. KSI-1. NCBI lineage: Eukaryota > Viridiplantae > Chlorophyta > Trebouxiophyceae > Trebouxiophyceae sp. KSI-1. The sequence continues at coordinate 44,602 of BHFV01000128.1, read as the reverse complement.
CGGCTACTGGCGGGCGCGTCCCGCTCGCCCGCTCGCGCGCACGTCCGCCGCCGCGGCGGATCGACGGAGCGTCGGACAGGCGACTGAGCGGGTCCGCGCCCTCGCGCAGGAGCTGACGGGCCTGCGCGACTACTACGAGGCCAACCTGGAGCTGGCGCGACCGAACAGCCCGGTCTCGATCTTCGACGTCGACGAGACGATCATGTCGCGCGGCCAGATCCTGCCGCCCTCCATCCTGCACGACTGCGACATCAGCAACACGCTGATCGGCGAGGGCTCCGTCCTGGTGGTGCGCGCCCGCCCCGTGGCCGCGCGCCTGCCAACGTCCACAAGGGGCTGGATGTTGGCTCCAACAGACCCGTTCCGTGCTGCAGGGCTCCAAGCTGAACAACTGCATCGTCGGCTGCAACTCGTACGTCGGCTCCGGCTGCGAGCTGGCCGACACCATCATCCTGGGCAACGACATGTACACGAATGATTCCTCGCGCGCGGCGTCGCGGCGGAAGGGCGAGGCCGTGCTCGGCATCGGTGCGTCCTGTTCCCTCCCAACAGAGGGCTGGCGATTTCTGCAGACTGGCTGGCAAGGAGCCCGCCCAGCGCGCAGCAGCCATTCAGGCCGCGAGGGGAGACACTGCGAGGCTTGCCCGCAGGCGACAACACGACCATCCGCGGCGCGGTGGTCGACGCCAACGCGGCCATCGGACGCAACGTGCAGATCGTCAACGCGGGCGACATCCAGGAGGCGGACCACTCGCAGGCAGCCCCCTTCCCGCCTCGCCCGCCTGCAGCACCCACACCCGGCCTGCAGCAGCCAGAGCGGTCGATGCCAGCCAGCGAGCGACAGCAGGCAGCGCGCGATGAAAAGGCGGGCAGCCTGACCTGCCCCTTCCCTGCGCGCCGCAGGCCGGTTACGTCATCCAAGACGGCATCATTGTGGTGCTCAAGAACGCGATTGTCGCCGACAACACCCGCATTGGCATCTGAGCTAGCACTGCTACCAGAAGTGCGGCACACGGTGCTGCGGCGGCGTCAGGTCGCATCAACACGCTGTGGCCGCCAGGCGGCGCAGCGACGCAGACAGGAGGCCAGGAGCGCCCGCCGCCGCCGCGGGGCCGCCGCCGCCGCGAGGGGCGCGGCAGAGAGGCGCGGCGGCGCGCGGAGAGGCTGCGAGAGAGCAGAGAGGCGAGCGAGAGTGACGGGGCGGCGGGCCGGGGGCGCCCCCGTGGAGTGTGCCCGCCCCAGGCTCCGGCCGTCGGAGCTGCGTTAGCTGTTGAAGCCTTCCGCTGTCATGTCACACACATGCGAAATTCCCGCGCCTCCGAGGCGCAGTAGCAGCAGCAGACAAGGAGCGCCGGGCCGGGCAGGCATTCCGCCCTTGCGGCTCGGGCGCGCTGACTTTTTGCTTGATAGGAGGTTTCCCTTGCTTGCTGATTACGACGGTCCAGGGCAGGGGTAGGCCGGTGGCGCTGCATGCGCCGGCTGCGGCCCAAAGCGCCGGGCCTGACTGCGCCCCCCCGAGAGAAGGGGGGCTGGCCTGCGGCAGTGGCTGCGTGCGCACTGCTAGAGGATCGCTTGCTGGTCAGGAGGCCTATCCGTTTTCCTGTAACATGCTGGCCCCTTGTCTGTTCTCAGCAGGCCAATGTCATGGAATGGACCGGCATGGCACCTGCCGCTTTGTTCCTACCGCTCGGGGGTTCAGCATGGTGAGCACAGCCCCTGCAGCTCTGCAGCAAGCTGCCGTTGGGGGCTATCAGAAAGCTGCTCTGGGGGGCTGTCAACAGGCCCGGAATGCACAGAGTCGCAGGCGACGCTGCGGCGCAGCGCCGAGCAAAGCTGTTTCACTCCTGTGTTGCCCCAGAGGATCCGCCTGGTTCAGGCAGTGATGGCGGTGACGACGCCGACGGCGACAGTACGGCCGCCGTCCCGCAGCACCACCCGGCCCAGCGGGCGGCAGTCGGCGTACAGCTGCAGGCAGACCGGCCGCGCGACGGCCACCCTGACGACTGCGGTCTGGCCGCCCAGCAGCACGCGCGGCGGCCTGCGGGGCGGCGCGCCGTTGGCGGCGCCGGCGGCAGCGCCCCCGTCGCGCGCGTCCGCCGTGACGGAGACGAGGCGGGAGAGGTGGCCGGTCTCGCGGGCCGCGTGTGCATGGACAGTGACCTGCAGGCAGGCGCGCTGCGCTGGGCCCTCTATGCTCCATGGCTCGCAAGCGACTCGCTTGGGCTGCGCGACGCCGGGGTGCAAGGCGCAGCTCTGCTGATGTGCGGCAGGCATCCAAGCAGCCAGGGAAGCGTGCAGCGCGGCCGCGGAAGGGCTGCATGCTTTGTAAGGAGACGGCGGCGGCCCACCTGCTGGCCGCGCAGCAGCGGCATCGGCGACTCCAGCACCAGCACCTGCGCCTCGAACTCGCTGGCCAGCGGCACCGGAAAGTCCGGGTGGCACAGCACGGCGCCTGCGAGGGCGCATGGAGCATTCACGACCGGCAGTTGCAGCAGCACGACAGCAGATCCGCAGGCTCGGCCCTGGATCAAGCAGAAAGAGGCTGCAGTTGCGCTGCTGCTTCTTCCTGGCAGGCGGCGGTGCGGGCAAGCGTCCCCTGCGGCTGGCGGCAGCCAGGGCGGCACCTGTCGCCAGGCCGGTGGCATCCACGCCCGTCAGCGCCACGTCGACGCTGTCGCCCGCGCGCGCCAGCTGCAGCGGGCGGCCGCCGCAGTCGATCGATTTGACGCTCGCCTCCTCGCCGCTCGGCAGCACCCGCACGCGGCCGCCCACCTGCGCTGCGCCCGGTATGTCAGGCGCAGTCCTGCGCCTCGATCGTGGGGACTGCAGCCCTGGTGCGCTGCGCTGCGAGGCAGGCAGGCTGCCGCTGCGGCCGCACCCAGAGCGCGACCTGCTCCCTGCTGGAGCCGAGGCAGCTAGGAGCCAGGCAGCAGTGCCTGCCGGCGGTCGGGAAGCGGGCCTTCATGGCGCCGGCCTCCAGCTTGCCGCTCACGCAGTGGCCGCCGCGCTCGCCGCGCGAGATGTCTCCGATCGGCATGCGCAGCGGCAGGCCCGTGCGCCGCTCGGCCGGCTCGAAGCCGTCGATGGCCTGCACCAGCGAGGGGCCGCGCCACCAGGCCAGCCCGGGCGCCGCCGGTGGCCCCGTCAGGTTCTCGCCCGCGGGCCCGACGGCCGGCAGCCACTGCAGCGCGCGCTCGCGGAAGCCGCACTGGCGCAGGAATGGCAGCAGCTGCGCCTTGACCTCCTCGAACCGCGTCTGCAGGGCAACATCTGCGTTAGGCGGCTGCTCTCTCTGGTTTGGCCTGTATATGTCCCCATGACAAGGCCACCGGCCTGTCAAGAGGCGGCAGCAGCTTGCCTCCGAGTAGTCGCAGGTGTCCAGCTTGCTGACCACGACGGCCAGCTGGCCGATACCGAGGCTGCGCGCCAGCTGCGCATGCTCGCGCGTCTGCCCGCCGCCGGCGTCAAAGCCCGTCTCAAAGCCGCCGCGCGAACCGTCGACGACGAGCAGCGCCGCGTCCGCCTGCGCCGCGCCTGCAGCGGCGGCGGCTGGCGGCTGACGCTTCGCGCGGGATTGCTCCGGAGCGCGGACCAGATATAACGTGAGCGGCGCGCACCCGCGATCATGTTGGGGACAAAGTCCCGATGGCCGGGCGCGTCCAGCAGCGTGACGGCGTGCCGCGGCGTCTCGAAGCGCGCGGACGCGACGTCGATCGTCACGCCGCGCGCGCGCTCCTGCGGCCGCTCGTCCAGCAGCCACGCCCAGGCGAAGCTCGCCTTGCCCTCGCGCGCCGCCTCGCGCGCGCGCTTGTGCGCAACCTTTTCGCTCACGACCCTGCGCGCCGCCGCCCCGGCTCTCACGCCCGCCCACGGCCTCGTCCTCAAGTTGCGCGATTTGCTGAGCGGCAGCGCACCCGAGGTCGTGTAGCAGGCGGCCCATAAGCGTCGACTTGCCCGCGTCCACGTGGCCCAGCACGACCAGGTGCAGCGAGGAGCGCCCGCGGTCGTCCCGCTCCCGCGCCGCCGCCTCCTCGCATGCGCGCGCGAGGTCCGCCTCCATCGCGTACTCCGACAGCGGGCGCCTGCGCCGCCGCACGGCTCCATGTCGGACCCCTGCATGCCGGCAGCGGGGCCTCGGCGGGAATGGCGGCGACGCACCCCTGCGCAGCCGCCGGCAGCTCCGGCTGCTGCTCAGCCTGGGCCTCCGGCTCGGGTCGCGCCTCCTTCCAGGCGCGCTCGCGCGGCTTGTCGGCCGCCTGCAGCGCGCCCGTGCCTGCAGCACCACTGTACACCACTCAGGCCCAGGCGCCTAGCAAACCGTGCGCAGGTAGCCTGCTTTGCGAGCACGGGGGGCGCGCCGTCGGCGCCCTCCGCCGCCTGCTGCATCATCTCCATCTCGACGTGCAGCGGCAGCTTCTGCCAGCCATGCTCGTCTACCTCGACCGCCGCGGCGCCTGCACAGCCGTGCGCGTCAGGCCGCCAATGCCGCGCATGTCTCACCCTGTACACGCAGACACTCGGGCGGCTGGGGGCCAGGTGGGGACGGCAGCACACTGGGCCAGGCCGGCTTCGGCGGCCGCTGCGGGGGGCGGCACTCCGGGGGGGCCCGCCTGCCTGCACGGGTGCGCTGCTCCTGGGGGCGCAGGAACGCCTCCCAGGGCGAGGGGGCGCCTGCAGGCCCGCGGCAGTTAGAGGGCGGGGGTGGCGGGCAGTCAGGCATGGCGGGGTGGGCTTCTCGTGGGCCAAACGGGCTCGGTGGGCCTCCTGGGCTGGGAAATAAAGGGAACGCCGTGGGCCGCCTGGGCTGGGTGAGTGGGCCTTTGACTGGGCAGGGCGGGCGTCCAGGCGCAGCAAAACCGCTCACCTGCCTGCTGAGGCCGGGCGGAGGCGGCAGGCCCCGCGCCCAGGCTGACAGACGCCGGCTTTGCCGGCGCGGCAGCGCCCCTGCCGCCGCCGCGCTGCTGCTGCGCCGCTGCCACGGCGTCGTCTGGCGACGGCCGGTCAAAGCGGAAGCGCTGCAGCTCCGCTGCCGCCTCGGCCACTGGCGCCGCCCCGGCGGCCTCTCGAGCCACGCGGGCTGCCAGCTGCGGCTTGCCTGCGCCGCCACCGCCGCCCAGATGAGGGGCAGCCCTGTCAGGGCAGCGCAGACCCGGACCCTCGCCCTCAGAGCTGCTCGCAACGCACCAGCCTTTTGCGGCTTGCCAGTGGCGAGCGGGGGCGGGCAGCCCGAGAGGTAGCGGGCCAGGGCTGAGCCACCTGGTGCTGCCGTGCCGCCTCGTCCGCCCGGCGCTCTGTTCATCGGCTGCTTCTGCGGCAGCCGCGGCACCAGTCACAACCGTGCTTCCCCCATCAACCGCCAGTTCGGCCGCCGATACATGCGGGCAAGCCGCCGGCGGGGTGTGCGGGAGGCTCACCGGCGCTCGATCGGGCTGCGGAGCAAAGCCAGGGATGAGCTGGCTCAATAGCTCGTCTCCAGCGTTTCGAGCAGCGGGCGCGCCACGGCCGGGGCCCGCTCCCGAGCTCTGCATGCGACTCGCAGCCGCCTGGCGCCCGGTAGCCTGCTCGGCCTCGGCCTCCTCCTCCTCCTCTTCCCACTCCTCCTCGTAGTCATCGTCCCAATCGTCGTCGAACACATACTGGTTGCCGAACTTGCCGCCCGGCATGCTGACCGCAGCGGTCTCCGCCCGGACGTCAGCTGCAAGTAAATTGCAGGTGCGACAGCATACGTTGCCTTGTTCTGCGCATGTGCAGAAAGCGCTGCTCCGTTCTGGGGTGGCGAGTGGCATGCTCCGCCAAATGCCCTCGCAATGCATGTGCTTGCCTGCATGACGGCTATCGGCTATTCTTCAGCTCATAAGGAAGGCAAGAGCCGGTGATTGAGAGGTTGGCGGTTGACCAGTCAGCCGCACCGATCACACCCGCCGGCTTGGTATCGGAAGGCCATCTGAGCATCGACTCTGTTTCGACAGCGTTCACTCGCTGTGAAGCGGTCGCCAAAGAAAGTAAAACTGCTGCAAGGGATCAGACGCCAGCACAGCGCTGACTGGGCCCCCCCGATTACTGCCGATCCGCCTGGCCAGGCGGCCGGGCCCTCCGAAACGCCGGAGATGGCGGGGGCAGCGGCCACGGAATACAAGGACCAGGGCAACGCGGAGTTCAAAGCAGGTGGGCCTGCCAGCCGAACTCAGCACACCACCTGCAAAGCCTCCAGACCTGTCACCGAGTGTGGCCACGCCGTTGCAGGCCACTGGCTCAAGGCGGCCGCGCTCTACAGCAAGGGCCTGAAGGAGGATCCTGGCAACCCCGTGCTGCTCAGGCAGGCAGCCGGCCCTCTTCCTGCACACGCCAGCTTTAAATGCAGCAGCGGCAGACCCACTGCTTCTGTGCGGCACCTGCAGCAATCGCAGCGCGGCGCTGCTGAAGCTGCACAAGGTGGCCAAGGCGCTGGCGGACGCGGAGGAGTGCATTCGCTGCCGACCAGAGTGGGAGAAGGGCTACTTTCGCAAGGCGGCCGTACTGGAGGCGACCGACAAGTATGACCAGGCGAGCTGCCTATCTGATGGAAACCTCTCATTATCAGAGCGGTCCTGTTGTGGCTGCAAGGCACCAGCATGCAGTCTGCAAGACAGAGTGCTGATGTTCAGCTCCTGGCCAGCTGACTGCCTCTGCCGGTCGTCACCAAAACGTCCCAGATCCGTCTGACGGAAGCGCCCGGCCGGCGGCCAGGCGCTGGAGGCGTACCAGGAGGCGGCCAAGCGCAGCCCCGACAGCCGGGAGGTGGCCGCCAAGGTCAAGGCGCTGTCCCGACTCGTGCGGCACGGCGGCGGCGGGCAGCCGCGGGCCGCCGGCAACGGCGCCATCAGCTCCGCCAAGGAGTATGAGAGCGCCAAGGCCGGCCTGGTGCTTCCCCCTCTCCCTCACCAGCCTGCCTCTGCAATTGTGTGATGAGGGGAGTTCCGTTTCATGCTGCACACCCCATGCCATTCCGTTTCGTGCAGCCGCACACAGACAGCGGGGCTGGGCCCACTGAACCAGCCTGCGCTGTGCCGGGGAAGTGGGCGCTTGCGTGTGGGGTTCCGGGTTCTGAAGCCTGCTGCGGGCGCCAGGCCAAGGCCGGCGGCGCGCCCAACGGCAGCAGCGCGGACGATTTTGGGCAGCGCATGCTGGCGCTCGTGGCCGAGGAGATCTCCCGGAAGAGCTTTGACCGCTCCTTCCCGGCCGTCTTCTTCCAGCCGGGCGAGTCCCCCCCTGGGGGTCCCGCGCGAGCCCTTGGCAGGGGCCGCCAGTTCTGCGAGGCTTCCCTGGGAGCGCCGATCGGCCAGAGGCCAAGCAGCAGCAGCCGAGCAGGGAGGAGGCAGGCAGCGACCACGCATCAGCCCGGCGCCTGTCGACTCCTGAAGCCTGCTGTTGTGTGTGTCACAGGCCAGCTGGAGAAGGACGGCACCGAGAAGCTGGGTCAGGTCTCGGTGGCGGCCGCGTTCGACAGCCCCGACACGCTCGCCAGCGCCATGAGCTTCCTGCGGCAGTACGGTGCGGACGCGGAGGCGCGGGCGGCCGTCGCCGTCGTGCCGAAGCACCGCATCGCATACCCGCAGGCCAGCCCCTCCACAGCAGCCTGCCGAGGGGAACACCTTGTTGGGCTGTGGCTTGCGGCTGCTGCTGCTGCTGCTCTTCGAGTGGGTTGGTGCGGTCTCCGTTGTCTGGCAGTGGGAGGCTGCTGAGTGCAGCGGTGGAATGCAGGTGTGGCAAAAGCCCGGCTGGCCGCTGGGCAAGGGCGCGGACGGCATCTTTGTGCAGCTCGAGGCGCCCGGCGTGCGGAAAGTCTGGTTCATGCCGTTGGGCCAGAAGCACAGGCGCGCCGGTCTCCACGACATGCCAGCCGTGTCATGAGGGGCGGCAGCGGGCTGGCGGCTGACGCCCGTGCGGTCGCTCTGTAGGGATCCCGTGCCGCTGAAAGACAAGTTTGCTCTCATCGAGGCTCTCTTCCGCTGACGTCCGATGAAGCGTGGCTAGCGTGTGGGGCTGTGCCTGTCCTCCTATGCATGCAAATCTGCCGCAGCTGCGCACCGGCTGGCAGTGCCCTGAGCATTGGAGTCTGTTCTGCTTTGGTGTGTTTGCTCCTTGTTTTTGATAGAGACTATTTATGGGTCCATGGCGGCGAGCAGGCGCCTGAGTGTCATAATCGCCCAATGGAGCTGCATGCTGCTGGACTTGCTTGCGCTTAGATTGAACCTCGGTGAGGAGTCCACCCTGGCTGGCTTTCCAAAGCCCACCAAGCAATCAATACAGAACACACCACGAATACCGAGAGCTGATAGCTGTGCGAGCGGCCAAGAGGGGCTGAAGCGGGCCTGCCGGTAATCCGCTCGCCTGTTGGGCACTTCCAGCCGCACACGTGCGCAGCTGGCCCCGCGCAGCTGGCCGCGAAGGACGCTTGCACAGTCCGTATACTGGATTGCTGGGACGGACGGTCGCTGAAAGCTCCTGAGCATCTGCCACTGTCGGGGAAGAGATGTTGGGACAAGCCCAGGCGCCGGCGCCCCAACGTGAGGAGGCGCTGTCACGGCGCCTGCGGTGGCTACTCGCGTGCGGTGCCGCTGGCCTAGCCGGTGCCTACTTCAGCTACCGCGTTTACAGGCGAGCTTGCCGAGCTCTCCATCAGCCCCTGTCGCTGAGGCTCAGGACGGAAATCGCTCACGCCCTCGCGCCGGGCCCACAGGTCGGACAGTCTGGCGGCGCTGGCAGAGCTGCGGCAGCGGCTGCAGCGGCTGCTGGACAGCTCGAGCGCCAGCGCGCTGCTGGCGTCCGAGTGCAGCCACACGGTGTTGCACGACCTGCAGGCTTTCCTGCAGTCGGACAGCGACGAGGTGCCGCAGAGCCTGCGGCAGCTCTGCAAACTGGCGCGCTCCAGGGTGAGTGCTTGTTGCCGCCGCAACAGCGGTAGCCTCAGGAAACTCGAGCCAAAAAGGAGTCGCATGGACACAAACTTGTCGACCTGCAGGAGGTGTCTGATGCAGCGGGCGCCCTGGCAGCCAGCGCGCTGCGGGCTCTCATCACTGGCGGCCCGGACGGCACGCCGCACGGCGAATGGAATCCGCTGGAGCGCGCCCTGGAGGCCCTCATGTCAGACAGGTCTGCACGACCTCCCTTCCCTTAGCCTCCCCTTCCAGTCTTGCGAGGCACAGTCATCAAAGCGGCTGCCGCCGCTCGCAGAGGCCAGAACCTGGTCTCGCTTGCGGTCAGCATGGCCTGCCGCGCCTCCGTCCGGGCCTTCTTCGAGTGCAACCCGGCGGCCGCCGGCGCGCACGGCCCGGCGCTGCTGCAGCAGCTGCTCGAGTTCGGGACGACCGCCCGCGGAGAGAAGCTGAGCGCCGCGCTGGTTACTGTCTTTGTGCGGGAGGGCATGAAGGTGCCAGCTACCTGCCGCTCCCTGTGCATGCCGCTGAATGCTGAGGGGACGCCTCTGCAGAGGGGGGCTGTGTCAGCGTGCCCCGGATGGCGCAGCCCTGCTGCAGTGAGCGCGGCCCTGCGTGCGTGCCTGCGAGCGAGTTCCTTGCCCAATGCCAAGCGGTAGAGGGTCCGCCTGCAGGCGTACATGGGCAGCCTGGAGGGGACGAACGCGTGGGAGGACTTTCTGAGCGCCATCGGCCGGCCGGAGCGCGCGGCGGTCGTGGATCGGCTGACTCGGGTGACAGTCAACGAGCTCGTGCTCTCCTTCCTCAGGCGCCAGCGGTCCGCCTCCGCCGCCCCCTGCGCTGCCCTGGCTGCGTGCAGCTCGTGCCCTACGACCAGGGCAAGCATGGGAGCCCCCGCGCCGGCTCAGCCGCGGCCGCCGCGCCAGCATGCCGACGCAATCTGCACGTGTTCGACAGCTGGATGCGACCCGGCCGGCTTCTCGCGCAGGAAGAGCTTCAGCGGCGAGGGCAAGGCCGGCCGTGCGAGGCAGGCCCACCCGCTGCACGCGGGCGCCCGCCAGCCGTCCTCGCAGGCGCTGCTGGCTGAGGCAGCCGAAGCCACCGGCCGGGAGCCGCTGCGGAAGGGCGGCAGCGAGGAGGCAGCTGTGGGTGGTGAGATGGCGGCGCTCGGCTCGGCGGCCGTCAGCAGCTGCGTGGCCGTGCTGGCAGAGGCGCGCTCCCCTTTTGAAGCTCAGTGCAGGTGTGCTCGTCAAGAGCAGGGGATGCAGAGGCCTGAGTCCAGGGTGCGAGTGCTCGGCAGGCGGCGGCCAGGCCGGAGGTGCGCGGCCTGCTGGTGGCTGCGACCGGGACGGCCGCCTTTGAAGCAGTGCGAGCCACGCTGCTGACGACCGGGGAGCTTGTGTTGGGCAGCCGCGGCCTGTCGCGGCCGGGGCAGGGCTCGGGAGTCCGCGTGGGGGGCCTGCACGGCCTGGCCAGCCGGCAGCTGGGCGCGCTGCTGCTCTTCCTGTTCCTGCCGCTGCTCTGCTTTGTGGCGGGCAGGCGGGCGGTGCTGGCGTAGCCCGACGACTCTGCACGAGATGGGTCGCGTGTGTGTGCTCTGTAGTGCTGTAGCATGTATCTTATCGAGGTGAGACGCGTGACCAGGGACCGAGACTGGAGAGCTAGGCCTGGCGAGAGCAAGGCCTCATCCAAAAGCTAGGGCAGCGCGGCAATGTTGTCCTCCTCAATCAGTTGAAACAGCCAGTTTTGGAGCAAGAACAGACAACGGTGAGTGGCGCCATGGGGCGGCCGGTCAACATACGCGGCGAACAGGCAAGGCCTTCTGCACGCATACTGATCGAGATGTGTGGCAAGCATGCTCGCTGGAACCGGCTGCCCGCGTTCCTGGAGCACCGAGGGGCGTGCCGCTATCCCTCAACAGAACAGATCGATCCCCGCACGAGCGGCGCGAAATATCAGTGTGGAATGGAGCCCATGCGGCGTCCGTGCCTGCGCTGCTCGTGCGGCGGCCGTGCTGGGCAACTCCGTCGAGAGGACTGGGTTACTCGGACATGATTGTTTTGCAAGCATCAGTCTTTCGTTTGGCGCCGCTCGATTCCCGCGGCGCCCAAGTGCCGACACCAGCTGCGGTACTGCAGGCATCGGCGCCGCGAGCGGCGCTGCGGGCAGGCGCAGGCCGCAAGGCGGCAGCTCTTCCCTGCAGGGTGCCCAGGCCTGCCGTGCGAGCCGGGCGGCGGGCAGTGGCCTGTGCCGCCGGCACGGCGACGGAGGAGCAGCTGTCCGAGCAGGTCGTGGTGGTGCTGGGCACGCAGTGGGGCGACGAAGGCAAGGGCAAGCTGGTCGACATCCTGGCGCAGCAATACGACGTTGTCGCCCGTGCACAGGCGTGAAAGCTGCCCAATCCTGCTCAGCATGCCGACCCGTCTGGTGTCGCCGGCTGTTGCTGCATGGATGCGTGCTCAGCCCGGAAGCTCGCCATCTGCAGGGCGGGGCCAACGCAGGGCACACCATCTACGACGACAAGGGCACCAAGTTTGCTCTGCACCTGGTGCCATCCGGTATCCTGAACGAGCGCGCCAAGTGCGTGATCGGGAACGGCGTTGTCGTCCACCTGCCGGGCCTCTTCAGCGAGATTGACACGCTCGCCAGCCAGGTGCGTCCGTGTTTGCCTATGGAAGCCTGCCTGGAATTAATTTACCTACACAAGAAAGCCAGGATCGGAATACTCCTGGCTAAAACTCTTACTCTTCAGGCATCCCAGCAAGCAGCTGGGGAAGGCATGCAGCTGCATGCGGCCCTGTCGGCAGCGGCCGAGGAGGCGCAATGAAGCCGGGCGCACCACCATGCCGTTGCGCCGCCGGACGTCCTTGCCTCCCACAGCACCGGCGGCCTCACCGGCGGCAGGGGGACGCCCGCAAGGGCCTGCCGCCGCTCCAACGCACGTACCGCCGACAGACACGCTGCGGCATCCCGCTCTGCCTTGCAAGCAGCCCACACAGTGGGATGTTCCACTGTCACATGAGCTCCTCGTGAGGGCTGGGCTGCTTTTGAGGCGCAGCCCTGGTGGCCTGCCAGCCCTCTGGCTCTCCTGCCAGCATCCATTCTCAACCCTTGCACTCGCCGGCTGCGTCGTTTGCAACTGACGCGTAACTGCCGCGCCAGGGTGTCGACGTCGGCGACCGGCTGCTCATCTCCGACCGCGCGCACCTGCTCTTCGACCTGCACAAGGAGATCGACGGCCTGCGCGAGGCCGAGCTGGCCGGCGGCAAGATCGGGACCACCAAGCGGGGCATCGGACCCGCCTACGCCTCCAAGGCACTGCTTTTCGCTTTCTTTTTGGCAGGGCACCTGGCAGACACAAGAGCAGGCTGGTGGCTGCTGGCGGAGCCCCCAACTCTTGCAGAGCTGCTGCAGCCACCGTGCCTCTCCAGATGACAGCTGCTGGCGAACGGCAGCGGCCGTTTCCGCCCGCCCAGAGTGCCGCCGCGCTGCCCCGCGCAGGCGTACCGCAACGGCATCCGGGTCGCGGAGCTGCGCTCGCCCGAGGCGTTTGCGGCCAAGCTGCGGGTGCTGGACGAGGACGGGCGGCGGCGCTTTGGCGAGGCCTGGCAGTACGACGTGGAGGCGGACCTGCAGGCCTACAAAGCCATCGCGGAGAAGGTGCCTCCCGCCCGCCGCGCCTCGGACAGCGCCCGGCAGACCCGCTGCTGCTGCTGCTGCCTCTCTGGCAGCTCCTGCCAGACCCTGAGCGGGCTGCCCCCTCTGCCCATGTCTTTCCACTGGGCAGCCGCAGCAGCAACCCAGGCACCCCTCGCGCCTCTCCCACCCGAGCTGCAGCTGCCTGGCCCCTTGGTATTTGCCTTGGCAATGGCCCGCCAGGGCCGTCTGCCTTGCCGGCAGGCAGCGAGGGGTGTGCCGCGCGCATGCGCCCAGGCTTCAGGAGGCAGCCGTCTGGGCTGGTGCCATGTCTCGCGGCAGACTGCGCCCCTGCCACGTCTCTCCTGCAGCTCAGCAGCTGAGGTGCCCCGGCCGGCAGGTGCTGCCGCTGGTCGGCGACAGCGTGGAGTACGTGAACGAGGCGTGGGAGGCCGGGCGGCGCATCCTGGTGGAGGGCGCCAACGCGACGATGCTGGACCTCGACTTTGGCACCTACCCCTTCGTCACCAGCAGCAACCCCTCGGTCGGCGGCGTCGCCTCCGGCCTGGGCCTCGCGCCCTCCAAGTTCGAGGCCATCATCGGCGTGGTGCGCCCGCCTGCCCGCCGAGGAGCCGCAAGCATGCCCTGCGAGACCAGGAGGGCGAGGGGCAGCTCTCTCGCCGTGACGGACAATGGCTTGCCCGCCGCCGCCGCCGCTTGCCGCGCTTCACAGCCGCGCTGCAAGCATCCTTGCGGTTAGCCATGCCCTCAATGCGCAGCATGCGCAAGACGGCTCTGGACACGCGACGTCGCTGTGTAGCTTCAGGGGTCCAGGCATGCAGTCTGGCCTGAAAGGCGCTTGAGCGAGATTGCAGGCCAAGGCGTACACCACCCGCGTCGGCGCGGGCCCGTACCCGACCGAGCTGCACGGCGAGCTCGCCGAGAGCCTGCGGGAGGTCGGGCGGGAGTATGGGACGACGACCGGGCGGCCGCGCCGCATCGGCTGGCTCGACATCCCCTGCCTGAGATACGCGGCGCGGTGCGCTTCCAACCTGCCGCCTGCAGCTCGACGGCTTCGAGACAGAGTCGCTTGCGATGTGCAGTCCTGCATTGTTCCAGACCTCCAGGAGGGAGCTGAGTGGAAGGCGAGGGGTGCTGCAGGATCAACGGGCTGACGCACATCAACCTGACCAAGCTGGACGTGCTGTCCGGCCTGGCGACGGTGCGCCTGGGCGTCGGCTACCGGCTCGGCGGGCAGGAGATCCGCAGCGTGCCGTCCACCATCGGCGAGCTGGAGGCGGTCGAGGTCGTGTACGAGGAGCTGCCCGGCTGGAAGGAAGACATCTCCAAGGTGCGCGCGCCCTTCGGTCCCCGCGCGCCTGTCGTGCGAGGAAGTTTCCGCGGCGATCCGATCCCGTCGCGCCGCGATCGCAGGTCCGGTCGTGGGACGACCTGCCGGAGGCGGCGCGCGCGTACGTGCTGCGCGTGCAGGAGCTGATCGGCGTGCACTGCCGCTGGATCGGCGTCGGCCCCGGGCGCGACGCGATCGTGCTGCAGCCTCAGCCGGCGGCCGGCTCAAACGGCAGCCGGCGGCAACCGCAGCCCGCCGCCGCCGCAGCGGCATCGTAGCGGCGGCGGCTGCCTCCGCGGTCGCCTGGCTAGAGTGTTCCGCCGCATTCGGCGTCTCGCGTACGTCACCCGTGTTTCGCGTGCCACAGGGCGCGTCGTTGCTGCCGCCGATGCTGCGAGGTGCAGCAGAGGGGCAGCGCAAATGAGTGTCTAAAGTTGCCATGGCTGCTTCGTTCGTACGTTTGCACAACGACAGTGCCTCAGTAAACTGCCTCCAGCCCTGCCCCGCCTGCAGCGATGCGCAGCCGCAGCTCGCGCAGCGCCCGCCGCTCTGTCCGCCGCTTGCGCTTCTTCTGCCCGCCTGTGGCCTGCTCTGCAACCGCCGCCGCTTCCTGCGCCGCCTGGGAGGCTCGCAGTGCACGCGTCACGTAACGCGTCATCAGCGTGCGAACCTCCTTGGCGCCCTCGATCGGGTAGCGGCCCTCGAAATCCACCTGCAACAACGGAAATGGGCAAGCACTCGGCCCCACGCGCCATACTCTCTGCCGCGCCGTGTCTGTACGCGGGAAGGCTGGCCTTGGAGGTGAGGAACTCCACGACCGCTGGCGGCCAGGAGAGGCGAGCGGTGCCGGCCGCCGCCAGCTCCTCCGCCCGCTCGCGCAGCCGCGCCTCGAACAGCTGCGCCACGTGCGGCCGCTCCAGCGGCAGGAAGGGCAGGAAAAAGTCGATGAGCGAGAGCAGCTTGACGGTGTCGGTGACAGATTCGCAGCCGCCGCCGCCCCAGATGCCAAACATGAGGTCCTTCAGCAGGCGCTGTGCCGCTTCCGGGTCGATCTGCAGGGCCCCGCGCCGCGCCTGAGCCGCTGCCGTTCTGCTGAGCAACTGCTGCAGAACGAAAGGGGTTGGGAACATGCGTGCCTTTTCCCGGCTGCCGGCGGCCTCCAGCATCTTGTGCAGCTGCGGGAAGCCGGTGTTGGACTCCAGCATGATGATGGACCTGCCATCGAGCAGCAGAGCCTCTCTCAGCCAACAGGCAGGAGAGCAGAGCCTCTCTCAGCCAACAGGCAGGAGCAAGGCATCACTGTCGGCCGCAGTAGCGCTGCAGGCTAAACGGACCGGTTGATGGTGACGTTCGTGGAGTGCGAGGCGTCCACCAGCTGCTTGAGCAGGCCGCGCGTGTCGCAGTCCAGCTTGTCATACTCCTCTATGACCAGCAGCGTCTCGGGGTGGTAGCGAAAGTGATCCAGCAGCGCGGCCGTCAGCCTTGCGTGCTGCCGCCGCCTGTCAGCGTCCACATAGTCCATGCCATACAGCACCTGCGGCAGTCAGACGCAGTCAGACCAGGCTGGCAGCCGACCGGCAGCGAGCGGAGAGGCTCGTCGGTCGCTCGCCTTGTAGCCCAGGCAGGCCGAGCCGGGGCACTGCAGCGCCTGGCGCGGGCTCCTGGTGAACAGCGCGCGCGCGAGCAGCAGGTGCAGCAGCGACTTGCCGACGCCGGGCGGCCCGTGCGCGGAGAGCACCAGCGGCTTTTGGGGGCTGGCGGCGGCCAGGTGGTCGCACACAGCGTCGGCCGCCTGGTGCACGGCCAGGTCCTGGCCCACGATCTCCGACAGCAGGTGCGGCTCGATGCGGTCGCAGGCGCCGGGCGCAAAGTCATGCCCGCCTGGCACCAGACACCGGCCGGGCGTTGAGAGCATACTTGATGAGTGGGCATGGGATTTTGGCACCCATCGCACTGTCTTGGCAGACGAGTGCAGAGAACGCATGCGAAAATGTAGGGCTATGCATTTGCTCACTCCGCCTGTGCCTGACGGTCTACTTGAGGACGGTGGGGCATGGCGCACCGCCGAAGAACTGGGAGAGCAGGAACGACGCCGCGCCCACCGCGACCGTCACCGCCAGCGGGGCCACCATCGCTCGCTTGCCCCATGCTCACCTGGGCGCCATTCTGCGGCTGGAGGCTGGAGGATGTGCACCCAGGGACACCCAATGAATCCCGAAACCAAGGGACGCGATCCTCGGGCTTTGGAAACACTCGCAAATGGCAATGCAGACACTCGTCCGCTTATCGTACGCTCTGCCAGGATAGCCAATGTGCTCGGCAACTCTGATCGCGCACGATCGATGCAACTGATCCGCAAGTCCTCGTGCGCTTTTGAGGCCGCTGTGGATTCGTCCGTCACAAGGAAGCGGGCAGCATAGTCGTCTCGCGCGGCGACGACTCCCGACCAGCGAACGGAGTGCGCAGCTGCAGCTGCCTACCTCGATGCTAGGCGTCCCTTGGCCGGGCGCCGTATCGGACTGGGGCGGCGGTCTGGATGGCGACGTCGGCGAGCAGATGTGGCGTGGCGAGGCGCAGGTCGGGAGGCAGCTCGCTGCCAGCGGCATGCACGCCTGGCCGGACGTCCCGGGGCTGCCGGGCTCACACGCTAATCTGGCGCAGCGCGGCAGTCACTACGGCGCGCTGAACCAGCGATCAGCGTCTATGCCGCAAAGGTGTGCTCCCCACTGCGCACGAGCTCGTCACTTGGATTGCACCTCTCGATGCTTGATCGTGCTCATTCTCATTCTTTCTCACCGGCGACCAAGGCCGGCCATCAAGCGATTCTCCTGACGCTCTGGTCTCAGCATGTCTGCGCCCTCACCACGAGCACCTTTGCTCGACGAGGACTGCGAATTTTCGGCCTGGATGCAAGCAGGCAGCTGTGGGACGCGTGGAGCCAGCAGCACTATGCAGCCCAGCCGCCCTCTGTGCCACAGCAGATGTATCAAGTGCCGCCTGCGCCACCGCTCGACCTGCGCCTGGCGCCGAGCTGCGTGACCGTGAGCCAGCTCTTCCAGCTGCAGGGGCCGCCGCCCGGGCCGCTCTTTGGCAAGCCCACTGCCCTTCTGCCTGCCCTATCAAGTTCTCGGCACCTCCTCTCCCTGCTCACTACCAGCTCATTCTCCTGCAGGCCGCGTGCTGCCAGAGCCTGATGCCGCCCTCTATCAGCCTCCCCGCCCTGCCAACAGCGCCGCGGTTGCCAGCGCCTGGAGCAGCCAGGCGCTGGTGCTGCAGCAGCAGCCAGGGCAGCTGCCGCACGCCGCCCAAGGCTTTCAAGGTGCGAGGATATCCTCTCGTCGCCACACGACCTGCTCTCTGGGCGCCCCAGCGAGCCATGGCTGATTTGCGGCCCTGCCCGGCTGCAGGCAGCAGCGATTCGCAGGCGTCCGGCCCGGGCTCGCTGCCCCGCCGGGAGCCCGGCAGCCCCGCGGAGAGCCGCAGCCGGGCTGGGTCACCGCAGCCGGCGCCCGAGCAGCTGCCGCGCTCGCTGGCCGAGCTGGCCGAGCTGTCGCTGTCGGGCCTGTCGCCCGCTGCGAGCCCGCCGGGGCGCGCAGCGCCGCTCAGCCGCGAGCGCTTCCCCATGCCGCCGCCGCTGTCCATGCTGGACGGGATGCCCGAGGTGTCCGCGGCCGAGGCAGGAGCGGACTCGCCGCCGTGGGGCCCCCTCGCCTCCGCGGGCGCTGCTGCCAACTTGGCCGGTGCGCCCTGCGCCGCCTGGCTGGCTCAGCAGCAAGTGATGGTTTCCTTGGTTTTGGAAGGAAGGCACACGGCGAGGTGCAGCCTTGCGGGCCCTTGTAAGGCTCCATGGCGCTGCAAAAGATGGCTGAGCAGCCAGTGCATGTCGAGTCCAGATGAAAGCCGGCTGCCGTGCCTGCTGCAGGCCAGCCGCAGCCGCAGCAGCAGCCGCAGCAGCAGGCGAAGGGCGCATCCCGCAAGGCCAAGAAGGCAGCGAGCACCGGGAGCGGTGGCAGGGTGGGCAGCAAGCAGCAGCGCCTGACTGCCTTCCAGCCGCTGCTGCCGGCAAGAGCGCAGGCAGTGGCCGCAGCGCTGTGCACCGCCACAGGCATGCTCTCAGCCTTGCCCTTCCGTTCCCTGTGCAGCGGTGCAGCGTGCAAGTTACCCAGCTGGGCTCCTGCTCTCCTGCCTCCTGTTAGAGCAGGAAGCTGCGTGTGGTTTACTGAACTTACACAGAAGTGGCTGAGACGCGCCTGTCATGGCAGGCC
This sequence comes from Trebouxiophyceae sp. KSI-1, assembly GCA_003568905.1. Taxonomy (NCBI): domain Eukaryota; kingdom Viridiplantae; phylum Chlorophyta; class Trebouxiophyceae; species Trebouxiophyceae sp. KSI-1. Next base: position 26,435 of record BHFV01000128.1, on the reverse strand, counting down.
TGACGGATGGAGAGGAGCACAGCACGCCCGCTGCTGCCGTTAATAAAAACACAGCAAGCAGTGCTGTGCCGGCCCTGACTGCAGCAGACGTCCTGCAGGTCCGGCCCCTGTTGGGAGCTGCGATCCCGACCTCGACAAATCTTCCCTCTGCGGGGCATTTTCACCAGCAGCGTCTGCGGCAGGTCGCGTTTTGCACGCTCGGGAGGCGGCCGGAGGCGGGCGCGACCGCCGCGCAGCTGCACGCCGCGTGCGCGCGGTGGCGGACGGCCGCCAAGCCGGCCACGCGCAAGAGGCCGCGCAACGCGGGCTACGCCGCGGGCTGGCCGGGTCTGCGCTTCGCGCGGCAGCTCGGCGCGCCCGACGCTGCGAACACGGCGGCCGCGATCGCCAACTACCTCAGGTACGGCGGGCGTCGCGGAGTTCGAACCGCTCGCATGCTTCAACTCGCCCGCGGTCGCGGCCCACACCTGCGCGCGCACCGCAGGGTGTCCGACGCTTTCGAGGAGTGCGACGTCGGCGGCGCGCAGCCCGTCTGGAAGCTGCGGCAGCGGTGGCCCGACGGCGGCGACGGCGCGCTCCCGAGCGAGCGCGAGGCGTACGCGGCGCTGGCCGAGTGCTTGAAGAAGACGTGCAGCGCTGCGTCCGGGGACTGACAGCCCCACGGAGTGGCCCCTTGCGCCAAAGGTGCGTCTTTCCGCAAGAAGCCGCGGGCGCGTCTTTCCGCAAGAAGCCGCGGGCGCGTCTTTCCGCAAGAAGCCGCGGGCTGTCGTTGACGACTGCGCCAGGCAGGGGGCTGCCCGGCCGACCATCACCAGCTGGCCCACTTGCGAACGCCCACCACCACTCATGAGAGCACTACTGGGAGGCGCGCAGCAATTGACACGCAGGCCCGGTGCAGACACGCCTCAGCTGCTTTGCCTGCAGGGCTGAGCCGGTTGCAGCGAGTGGCGAAGATTGAGCCGGGGGCGCTGCGGCCCACCGGCAGCAGTTGACAACATCTCTATGTTCCGTCGGCAGTGTGAGCCGAGAGCCGCAGCGCGAAGTCCGCTGCCGTGTCAGCGTTGCAGTCTCTTGCCTGCTTCCCTTGTTGTCCGCTGCTGCTGCGCGCACAAACGCTGACCACAAGAACATGCGCTGAGTCGAGTGTGTGCTGAACTCCAGCCAGCCGAGCACTGACTGACAGGATGTGAAGCCCCTGCCTGTTGGCTGCACTGTCAGTGGATGCAGAGAAATCGAAAGGCTCCGAGCTCCCACAAGCAGCCCAGCTGGCTCCCAACAGATGGCATCCGCACAGCAAAGCAAATGAACAGGAAAGCAATTGCTTAGCAAAGCAAATGCCCGCCGCAAGATTCGGCCTGCCTCCTCAGCGGGCCCCTGGCGGGCAGCGCAGGAGGCGTCGCCTTGCGCGTGAGCAGCTGCAGACGCAGCAGCACCGCACGAGCGGCTCTGCACTCTGTCACGCTGCAATCGCAGCGCAGCCAAGCAGCAAGCAGCCCCTCTCAGCGGGGCGCATGCAACACTCCTCTCACCACTACAGCCAGCCTCTCGAAAAGACAAAAACATCGCTACACGCGCAGCGTGCGCTCAGGGCTGCAGCGGCTGCAGCGGCTGCGCCTCCTCCTCGGCCGCGAGCGCGAGGTACGGGTTGGCCGCCTGCGGCCGGAAGCGCGCGCCGACCAGGCAGTAGAACAGCAGCGTGCCGGCCTCCTCGGCCAGCGCGGCTAGCCAGGCGTGGCGGAAGCCGAGCGTCGAACGCAGCAGGTAGACGACGATGCGGGTGAAGTACACGTACGCCACCACTGCGGCGTTAGGGCATGCGTTAGGGTTTTCGGCCGGTTACAATCGGACCTGCCTTCCTGCGAGAGGCGGCCGGGGGGGCGATGCGAAGGCCTTGTTGCGGCGCGGCTGTTCAGTGGGTTGCCGGCATGCAGGAGCTCGTGAGCCAAGAAGGCTCTGGCACAGTTTCAGCAAGCAGCGTGGCTGCAGGTGGTGGGCGCGAGCAGGCGCATCGTGTTGCTGCCTTGTGCTGTCTTCAGGCCTTCTGACAGGCGCAGCAGATGAGGGGAAAGGAAGGCGCACCCAGCACGTAGAACTGCTGGAAGAGCTGCAGGCGCTGCAGGTTGCGGGCAGCCTTGCCGTCCGTCTGCAGGAGCAGCAAAGGCGGGGCGGCTCAGCGGCGCGGCGAAGCACTCCCGAGCTGCTGCCGCTGCACACGCGCACTGCTCCCTAGGAGCCAAACAGAGCCAGCCAGAGGCTGACACTGGATGAGTGACAAATGGCCGCCTTCAGCCCCTTTCCGTGCACATGTGGCGGTGGCGCAGCCCTCAGGCTTGCCCTCTCAGCGCAGCGGAGGGGGTGCGACGCGCCTGCGAGGCGCGCCGCAGGTGGTTGATGCTCCAGACGGTCGGGAAGAGGACGGCGCAGCAGCAGACGATGTCGACGATGTGCAGGATGTCGCGCCATGTGAACCAGGACCTGCCGGGGTTTTTCTGGCGTTAGTAACGCCCGCAGCGCCACTCACGCGTGACTCACGCGTGAGTGCGCGTGACTGACGGCGGCACGGAGGCGGTGCCTGGGACCGCCAGATGCAGGCGAGCAGGCCCCGAGATGCTCACTCGGGCTGCCTCGGTCGGCAGCGCGAGTCACGGGGGTCTGCAGGCAGGCAGGGTGGGAAGGGGGGGGGGGCACCTCCTCCACGTTGTCGGTCTCCATCGCGCCGTTCGCTTCCGCCTTGGCGGCGGCCGGCGCGCCGAGCACGCGCTGCAGCGCCGCGACCTGGTCGGGCGCGAGGCTGTCGGGGAACTTGACATGGAACTGGATGTACAGGTTGCCGCGCTCGAAGGGGCGGCCGTGCTCCGGCATGCCCTCCTCCGGGATGCGCTTCCACGAGTCCGGCTTGATCACCTCGCCGGGCGCCGAGGCGACGCGCAGCAGCCGGTCGTCCAGGTGCTGGATCGTGAAGGCGGTGCCGCACAGCGCCTCCGACAGCGAGATCTCCTGCGGTTTTCGGAGCGACAGGCGGTTCGGCCGGCTGCAGCAGCTGTGGGCGCGGCGGGGCGAGGCAGCGGGCACGCGTGTTGGGAGGGAAATGCAAGCTGCGATCCTGGCAGGAGGGGTAGCGGCAGGTGCAGGCTGGGCGGGCAGCAGGCGCCAGCATCGCGGGCTGGCTGGCGGCAAGCTTCAGAGCGAGAGTGCCAGCTGGCTGCCCGCATTGAGGGCAAGTCAACGGGCTGCAAGTCAACGGGCTGCACTTCATGTGCTGCCGAAAGGCTGCCCTGTCCCGAAAAGTGACGGCACGCAAGCATCGCAGCGTCCCCCCGTCAAGTCCTGCGGTTGAATTTCGGCCTGAGAGGGCCGTGCCTTCTCGTAGACCAGGTCGCTGTGTATCCGGCGGAAGTGGCGGTGCTGCTTCTGCTCGAGCACGAAGATGACGTCGCCCGGCTCCACGCCCGGCTCTGAGTGCCCCGCCTCGCCGCGCAGCACGATCTTGCTCGCGTGCTTGTGGCCCTGCTCGATGTGCACGTCGAACACCTTCTTCTCGGGGACCAGGCCCTGCGCACGGCGGGAGTTACAGCGTCAGTTGGATGCAGCGGGAGCAGCGCGCATGCGGAGGGCGCGAGCAGCACACAGCGTCACGTGCGCTGTGTGCAGGTGAGGGCACATGCTTATTGGCAGCTGCATGGGGGAGCATGGGGGAGCACGGGGCAGCGATTGGGCCGGGAGGGGGGAAGAAGCCGTGCCTTGCCCTTGCAGCCGGCGCAGACGTCGTGGGGCGGCGTGACAAAGCCGGTCTGCTTGCAGTGCCCGCACGGCTGCTGGATCTGCTGCATCATGCCCGGCCCCAGCGGGCGCATCATCACCTGCACGCCCGTGCCGTTGCACACCTGCCGCAGGCACAGGCCCGGTCAGCTGCTCTGCCGCACTAACAAGGCCTGGCAGAGGGTGCAGCAGAATGAGGAGCTCCAAGAGCACTTGCTGGCAGCCTGCCTCCCCAAGCGTGAGCCAACCGTGCCTGATTTTATGTTCTGGCCTCCCCAGGACGTAAGGGACAAAAGTGGGGGAGGGACGCACGTCACAGGTGTACTTGCGGCCGGACTTGGTGCCGACGCCGCCGCAGGTGGTGCACTGCGTGTTGCGCTGCAGCGAGAGCTTCCTGCGCTCGCCCAGGCCGCAGGAATTCAGCATCCCTGCTCGTCACCAGAGGACCGGGCGAGGAAAACAGCATCAGGGAGAGGCAGTGTACCTTGTGGCGCCCTTGTACATCTCCTCCAGGCTGACCTTCAGGCGGTGCATCACGTTCTCGCCGCGCCGCTCACGCTGCCGCCCGCGGCCGCCGCCGGCGAACATCTCAAAGATGCTGTCCATTCCGCCACCCGGGCCACCGCTGCCGATGCCCTCCTTGATTGCATCCTCGCCCAGCTGCGCGCACGGGCGGTGCGCTGCTCAACATCCTGGTTGCGGTTCAGATCAGGTGATCTCGTGTGCGCTGCCAGCGGGCTGCCTGCCCACCTCGTCGTAGATGCGCCGCTTCTCGGGGTCCCGCAGCACCTCGTATGCGGTGTTGACCTCCTTGAACTTCTCCGCGTCACCGCCTGCAACGCCGGCCTCCAGTTCAGGCGCCCGCACGGTCGCGAGCTGCCCTGAAGATCAGGGCAGCCCGCGCGCTTTCCGAAAGGCGGCCTGGGCGAGCTCGGAAGCAGCGAATCGCAACGCAGGCGCGGCAGTCGCCTGCGTGCCTGATCAGAGTCGGGCCGAGTGCGAACAACCCTTCTTCAGCGCAGGACGGCCGCAAGCGGCCGATGCCAGCGCGCCGGACTCTCGGACCGTCGCTCCTCGGCCCACACTGCTCCCGGCTGACCCCTGACAGTTGTCCAACAAGCCGGGCCGCAGAGCATCGCGCCCAGGCCGGCGGCCTTCCCGCGGAACAGGGCGCGGCGCGAAACGCACCCTGCTTGTCCGGGTGCAGCTTGAGCGCCAGCTTGCGGTGCGCCTTCTTGAGCTCAGCATCGCTCGCGTTGCGGTCCACGCCCAGCAGCTTGTAATAGCGCGTATTGTCGCTCTTTTGCGGCCGCTCTCCTCCCAAGCCGCCGAATCCGCCGCCCGGGAAGCCCCCGAAGCCGAAGCCGCCGCCGAACATCGCGTCTCCTCGCCTCTCTGCCTCTCTGCCGCCGTCTCGCGTGCGCGACCACTGGCGTCCGGGCGGAAAGGTCTGGAACGACGGAATTACAGGCTGGCCGCGTTCATTTTTTTTCGTTTGTATACTTCTGTGGTTCTGATGCGGTTGCTTGTTTGTGAGAGGTACTGAAGGATAGAGCCTTTGATTGCTGGGGCGTGTTTGGAAATGTGGGAAATTTGGGGTTCTGTCTGTATTTCTTCCACATTACCGTGGAAAGGGGACTTTCCGCCCCAGGCCGTTGTTCTCACGGCCGCAATGTGCACCGACTCTGCATGCACAGAAAAGCACAGCTGGCGCGCAGGACACCTGCACGAGGTGCGCTCCTCAGCGCGCGCAAGACGGCAGCTTGGCTTCTGATGCGCCGAGAGGAGGGCAGGACGAGCGGCGCACCCGGAGCAAACTCTGGCAAGCTGCTGCTGGGCCGTCCTTTCAAAACTGGAAAGGGCCGAAACCACCACGCCTCCTGCGAGGCTCGCAAGGTGGGAGTCAGCAGGTCCGTGCCCCCCGAAATTGCGCTGGCCAGAGGAAAAGGGAGCGCACCTGCTTCTGGGGAGGGCGAGAGTCTGGTTCGGCTGCGCCAGGTGCCTGGCAAGCCGGCCGCGGCAGCCCACCTGCAGAGCCGCCAACAGCTAGGAAAGCCCGCCTTGGATTGCGCTGGGCGCTTAGCAAAGCACTTGTATGGAAGACAGCGCGGGCGCTCGGCCACTTGACCGCGCCAGCAGGCGCGGCGATGGGGATGCTGAGTGCCTGACCTGTCGGTGGGCGCCGGGCGCAGACCGCCGAATAAATATGTGACGGCTATGGTACATGACGACCCGCACGCCCGCCTGCGCAGCATGAGGGTGCCTCAGTCGTGGGCAGCGCGAGTTTGTCCCACCCGAGGTTCCGGGATCGCCCGGGCGGAAGCGGCTGGAAGGACTTTTCCTCGCCCTATCAGCAGACGCATATGTGATAGCAGAGCCTCCCGAGGCGGCAGGGCGGCAGGGAGCGCGGTCGGCGAGCCGAGAAACCCGATGAGCTTGCGCCCAAAGCACAGCGCGCGGGTAGGACCTGGGTGGAGGCCAGTCGGAGGCAGCAGCTGGTGGGGATACGCACCCGCAAAGAAGCGGGGCGACGCGCAGACCGGTCCCGACGCCGTCGAATCGGGCAAACAGTGGCGGGCGATCGGCGGTTTTATCCTCCTGGACAACCTGGGTGTGGCCTCGACCACGCAATCGCGTCGGCAGAACCAGAAAGCAGAAAGCGACGGGCGATGGAGCAGGAGCCGGTGTACAGGATGCGGATGCACGACGACGAAGAGGAGGACGAAGGCGCGGGCGCCAAGGAGGAGAGCTTCACGGTGAAAACGGGCTTTAGGTGCGCCACCGCGCACCAACGGCGGCGGCGGCGCCGTCGCCTCCTCGAACTCGTCGTAGGCCCAATGGGGCTCGTCAAGCCTCACCCGAGGCTGGCAAGTTCGATGGCGCGCGCTGCAGGCGCTGCTTGGCCTCTAGACTACTCTCTGCCCGAGTCAGGGACTGGCACAGGCTCTGCTGCTGATCGAGCCGTTACTGCACCTGCAGGAGCACCTGCAGCAATGAGGCGTTTGGAGAGAAGGTGTGCGAGCTGGTGGAGGACTGGAGCTTGGTGAGCTGGGATGTCTGGGCTTTTCTGACCGTTTTCTGCATCTGGACTTGGGACCAGCAGCTGGTGCTGCCGGAGTTTTCGCAGGACTTCTTCGTCTCGGTCCTGAAGCGCGTGACGCTGTTGAGGTACGCGTTGCTGCAAGTCTGCCAAATGGAACTTGCATTTCCTCGTGGCTCTTCTGCTGCTTCCCTTGCCACCAGCAGCTGATAACGCCTCACGGCGCAGCTGCGGTTGCTTGCAGGGGACAGGAAATGGTAGAGCGACTGGGGAAGAACGAGCTACTACACTGGTGCTTTAAGGAGGTCTACCTGCGCTGTCGTTCTGCTGCGCTGCCGCGCGTCGACCGCTTTTCCAAGGACGTGCTGCTGGGGACGTTGGCGAGGGCGCTGCAGGGGAACGCGGCCACCTCCGTGTCGGAGAATTTTTCCAAGTGAGCCTGTCTTCTCCCGTGCATCATCACATGCTCCTCTGCTGTGCTGGCAAAGCCGCGTGCGCCGCGCAAACAGCTCAAGTCCTCCGGCCCTGGCACGGCCTGAAGCAATTCTTGCCCTCTGCTACCTGCAGGCGGCTCTACTTTTGGGTTCTGTCGGGTGTGCAGCGGGCGCTGCTGCAGCTTTATGACCAGGGACTGCTCCCTGAGGGTCGGCTGGGGAAGCAGCGGGTAGTTTACCTCACGTGGTTGATCATGGCCGCAATCGTCTCTGACACGGCACTTCGCTTCTTTTCCGACTGCAAGTTTGTGTACTCGTTCTGGGAGCAGCAGTGGGCGATCAAGTTTGTGGAGGCAGCGCGCACCCAGTGGCGGCACTATGATGGCAAGCAGCTGCTCCCGCTGAGCTTTGAAACGCTCAAGGCAAGCTCCACCCTCCGTGCCTGCTCCTCCAGCAGCAGATGCTCTTGCCAAACGGCGCAGGGGTGGAGCCTAGCGGAGCCAGAAAGCAGCCGCCGCCGCTGCTTTCTTCTCACCAGCTCGTTCACTGAGACCATCTTGCAAGCTTGCTTTCCCTGAAGGAATGTCTGGTGACCTGCCGCTGCAGGAGCAGTGGTCTGCCTTTCTGCACTGGCAAGTGGTGATCCTGCGGGACCAGGAGGACTTCCTGGAGTGGAAACACTCGCGCCAGCAGGGCGGGCTGGCGTTTCCGTGGGAGAACCACCCAACCCTTTTTGATATTTTGCCGTATTCGCCGCTCAAGCTGAAGTACCTCTCTGTTACGAATGCCGGCTACCAGGTAGGCTGCTGCCCCTTCAGCTTGTCCCGCAGGCTTGCTGCATGGCGACACGCTTGCTTGTGCAGGCCTCGATCAATGCATAGCAACCCTCTGCTTGCCTGCATAATGCTGCTTCTCGTGAGACGTTGCGGGCACGTGTTGCACTCAGGAGCTGCGCAAGCTGGTGGACCCGGAGTGGGCGGGGCCGGCGCTCGCGGCAAGTCTCCTGCCTCTTCCTTCCTGCAGGAGGGCGGCGCCTCCTGTGCCCTGTGCCAGGAGGGCCAGAACGTGGACGTGCATGCATTCAGTTTGAATGGCAGCAGTTGTGGCCTGCCTTCTTGCAAGTGCTCACGGCATGTGCGGCGCAGGGGGGTGACCGCAACGCCTGGAAACAGCGGCTGGCTTTCGAGTCGCTAGAGACTGCGAACCACCGTTTCGGCATGCACATCAGTACGGACGGCAGGGGGCTGGCCCTGCTGATGAAGCGGCCAAAGAAGGAGGTGCGATCTGCTGCCAAAAAGCAGGCTCCACAGCGCTGCCACTGATCAGACTTTGTCAGAACCTCGTCCTTGACTTCAAGCGTTTTCCAACACCTGCTGCACCTGCAGGCCGACGAGGAGGAGAAGGAGGAGGGGAAGGAGAAGGACGCGCCCGCAGCTCCGCCGGCTCCCGTTGCTGCCAAAAAGGCGGGACGCAAGGCATGCCACCCACTAAACCACATTGACATGGCGCTGAGGGGCTGGGAACATGGATGATCTCCTTCAAGCAATGCTGGCAAGCTGCCACTGCACAGCTGAGCACAGTTCCTGATGTGTTAAGCAGGGTGCGGCGACTGCGGGAACCAGGCAGCAGCCTGCTCGGGCGGCTGCGCGGAGGCCGGCCGACCCGGCTCCCAGCAGCTCGCTGCTGACTTCTGCCTCAGGCAGCCCGGCTGGCGCAATGAGCGCTCCGCAGACTGGCCGGGTGAGCTCGCATCTTGGGCGCGCACTCACTCACAGCATTGTGCTTGTTTTGCTGTTGTCAGCCAGGGGAAGAGTGCGGGCGTGCAGAGGCAGGCAGCTGCCAGTCGGCCAGCGACAGCCTGAGTGGAACAGTTCAATTGGAACTGGCCGATTGCATCGTGCAGGCGGGCGCCAGCTTGTCTGCACTGGCGCCGGAGGCCATGGCCGGTGGCTCCCAGCAGGCGGCCCCAGCCCCGACTCGGTCGCGCCCTGCGGGCAAGACGCTGCCCACTGCAGCGGCGGACGCGCTGCGGGAGGCTGGCCAGGTGCATCCCGCTCCTTTCTTTGATGCTCGTTTTCTGATAGGCTGTCCCTCCTGACAGCAGCAGTCGTTGACTCGTCAGAGCAGTCCGCACAGCTCGGAAAGTTTGGCTCAGCAGCAGCCGTTGCCTTGCAGGCGCCGAGCGGCGCCGCCGCGCCGTGGGGCCCCGACGCCAGCTGCCTGCCGCCGCCCAGTGCAGGCTATCTGTCTCAAACCGTCGCAGCGAGCGCCGGGCTGCTGGTGCTGCTGCCCAACTGCCGCAAACTGTTATGTCTGGCGGCGGCCGGCGCAGAGCTCCCAGCTCAGCAGCAGCCGTTGCCTTGCAGGCGCCGAGCGGCGCCGCCGCGCCGTGGGGCCCCGACGCCAGCTGCCTGCCGCCGCCCGGCGCAGGCTTCCTGTCTCACACCGCCGCAGCGAACGCCGGGCTGCAGGTGCTGCCCAACTGCCGCAAACTGTCATGTTTGGCGGCGGCCGGCGCAGAGCTCCCCGCTCAGCAGCAGCCGTTGCCTTGCAGGCGCCGAGCGGCGCCGCCGCGCCGTGGGGCCCCGACGCCAGCTGCCTGCCGCCGCCCAGTGCAGGCTTTCTGTCTCACACCGCCGCAGCGAGCGCCGGGCTGCAGGTGCTGCCCAACTGCCGCAAACTGTTATGTCTGGCGGCGGCCGGCGCAGAGCTCCCCACTCAGCAGCAGCCGTTGCCTTGCAGGCGCCGAGCGGCGCCGCCGCGCCGTGGGGCCCCGACGCCAGCTGCCTGCCGCCGCCCAGTGCAGGCTTCCTGCTGCACGGCGGCGCTTCAAGCACTGGGCTGCCGGTGCCTGCCTGTGCGGCTGCTGCTGGGTGCGCCACGCCGCTGCCCGCCGCTGGCGATGTCGCCATCGACGGAGGTTTCGCGGGCGGCATGGCGCCTGAGCAGGGCGCGCGCCGCCGCGTGCAAGCGAGCAGGGTGTGCACCTCTTTTCTCTCTGCACCCCTGCCCGCTTTGCCACGCGCTCTTACTTACACTCTGCCAGACCGGCTCCACACAGGCCCGCGGGGGCGGCGACGCGCTGGAGCCGCCCGAGCAGCTGCTGGCGGCGTTGGGCGAGGGCCACCCTCTGGCGCGGCTCTTCGGCGGGGACGCCATGCCAGACGGCGGCAACACGGGGCTAGGACCGATCGCCAGCGGCGGCCAGCAGGCGGTGCCTCAGGACTGGGTGTGCTTCCGAGCCGTCTCGCTTTACTTGAATGCGGCCGCTTGCACAGCCCTCACTGCCGGCAACTGCTTCTCGAGCTCGTCTGGGCACTGACGGCCTGAGCAAGCTCTGCAGGCACTGCCTGAGGGCGCCCTGGCGGCAGGGACGGAGCTCACGGAGGCTGACATGCGAGACCCTGGCTTCTTCGCTGGCGTTGCACATGGCGGCATGATGGACTCGGCGGAGGCCGCCAAGTACGTGCTGGAGATGTCGGCAGTGCTGCCGGTGTGCTCGCGCTCCTCCTGTCAACACCCTGCCCTTGAGGCTCCATGCAGAAGGCCCCCCAGCACCGCCGCGCGTACTGCATGCTGCTGCCCGCCTGACAAAATCTGGTGCTGCGGCCATAGGGCGGCCACCTCATGCAGCCACCGCTGGCTGCACCGGAGTGGATGGGCAGCAGCCCGGCGGGCACTGGGGGCCTCGCCCCGGCCCTCCTGGATCCCGACCCCGACCCCCAGCAGGGAGCGCAGCAGGCGGTGGCCGCGGTGCGCTCTGCAGCGGCCTACCTCCCCTGCCTGCCGCAGCTAATTGAGCTGCCCATCCCTGGAGGCTGACAGCATCTTCAATGTGCAGCCGGGCGCTCCAAGCGCGACCGGCGGCCCAGGCCCCTCTGCGCCCTGGTCTGCGGCCCCTGCTGCCGGCAGTCGGAGGCGGGTGAGTTCGCATCCGTTTCCTGTTGCTGGAAATTTTCAGCAGAGCAAGGGTTTCGGGAGCCACGCCCGCAAGAAACAGCATCCCTGCCGCCTTGCATTGATGCGCAGCATTTACCTGGCGTGCAGGGCGACCTCTGGCGGTGGCGCGCCCAGGAGCAGCGAAAAAAGAAGATGCCCAAGGGCATCTCCAAGACGAGGCAAGCGGCACGGAAGCGCCAGTACGCGGCCACCCTCGCGACCTCGCACGGATCTGCAAAGAAGCGGAAGCGGTCGCGTGGCCAGGACGGCGCCGAGCAGGAGGCGGGCAGGCGGAGGAGGAAGGCCAAAACGCTGCACCCCCAGATCCCGCCGCCGGGGCCCCGGGACAAGCTCTGGGCCGGGGACCCCGGCGTGACGGACTGGTATTGTGGCAAGCTTCCCCGCTGCCACATGCTTGGGCCCTCAATGCAAAGTAACGCTGGGGCGGCTCCAGCGCAAGCGGCTGGCCCTGAAGCTCCGGCCGCGGCAGCTCGGACGGGACAGCTGCCATGCTGGCCGCCGCCTGCACCCCTCGAACGCTGACTGGCATGTGTGGTGCAGTGGCGCTCCTGGGGGAAACGAAGCAGCAGCCCGCGCACTTCAAGATGTCCACTGCCGGATGGCTGCAACTTTCTGGCGCGACAGACCGCGGCCTCTGGATAATGAATCGGCTGCGCTCGGAGCCGGCGCTGCGGGCCTGGATTGCTGGCATCCCGCGGCACAAGACCGCGCGGCTTGCCAGCATCCAGGCCCACGTCCTCTACGTGTCGGAGGGCCGGCAGCTCACGCTGCCGTTCTACCGGGAGCTGCGCGACACCCGGCGCGAGGCACGTGTCTTTTATCCCCACCCGCTCGCTGCTGCCTGCATCGGCCTGGCTGGGAAGTCGTCTCTTGAGTCTTTAGCTGGGCCCTTTTTTGGTATCATCAGTAAAAAAGGCCCTACGGCATCTCCATACAGCGCACCGGACATGCAGTTCCTCAAGTGAAAAACGGCTCGAGCAGAACCGGCCTGCATGATCCTGCACGGTGCTTGGGCATTATTTTTTCTTGCCTCCTGCCCTCCCTGATGCCCTGCACCAACCCTCGCGCTGACCCCCCCTCCTGCAGGCGGAGCTGCAGCGGCAGCGCGCCATGAGCAGGGTGGAGCGCCAGTGCATCGAGCAGCTGCACCCCTTCGCGCACACTCCTCAGCGCCGCATCAACCCCGGCACCTTTGGGCAGCCGCCGCCGCGCACGCTCTTCGCCATGGGGACCGCTCGCTTCCACAACAGCTACATCGCCCGGCGGTGCGCGTCGCGCCCTAGCCTTGCTGAACAGTTTCCTATGGCTTGATCCTGGGCCGCTTGATCACTCAAGCAGTAAAGCATTGGTGGAATGTGGTGCAGGGCGCTTGGGCCAATCAAGGAGCTGCTGGCCAGGCTGAGCCGCCGCGTGGAGGTGGTGAACGTGAACGAGCACCTGACCTCTCAGGTCTGCTCCAAGGTCGGCTGCCACGGCTGGCTGCGGGAGGTGGCCTTCCCGAACGGCAGCAAGCCCTGGAAGGTCAAGGGCTGCCTGGACTGCGGCACGGTGCGCCTCCTCTGTTCTCGCTCCCCTCCCTCGTGTTTCCCTCCTGCTGCTGAGGCGCCTTGAGCACAGCTGAGCATGTGGCCTCACTGTGGCACTCGCCCGAGCGCCCTGCCTTCTGGTGCAGCTGTGGGACCGGGACCTGAACGGCGGCCGCAACATGGGCCCCCCGGCGGAGGCCAAGCTGAAGGGCGAGCCCAGGCCGGCCCACCTGGCCCACAGCCGCAAGCGCGGGAACAAGGACCTGCCCGCGGTGCCGCTGGAGGACTTCCTGCTGAGGCAGGCAGACCTGTGCGGCGACGAGCGGCGCGCCGGGGAGCTGCGGGCCGAGGCGGAGCTCGCCCGAGCGCTGCGGGCTGAGGCCAGCAGCGGGGCCGCCCAGGCACCCTAGCGGGGAGGAGTGCTTGCAGCGAGACAGCAGCACAGCCGCGGATAGGCAGAGCCGGGCAGCTTTTGCTTTGCTTGTTTTCCTATTTATGATTAAAATTATGATTAGCTCAATTCATGATAGTCTGATTTCAATTTGTGTTCAAAGTTAATGTGATTCTACCTTTCGTTCTGAACTTCTGGATTGGTTTGTTTTCTCTGCTTTGAACCGTTCAGCTCTTCAATCATGATCGCCTCTGACATCAAAGGCAAGTAATGTGGCTTGTTTCGACCATCGCTGCGCGATGATACGTCAAGAAAGGGGCAGCCACTTGCTGCCGCTGCAGGAGGGCTGCAGCCCAGACCAACCCCTTTGCCAGCTGCAGCAGCTGCAGCTGGCAGCGACTGCATATGCGTGCATGCCGAAAGCATTTCTGTATGAATTACTGTTTTAGTTGTTGTGCCCTTCAAAATCCTGAACTGGACCACTCATCGACAGCCTGCATTTCGGCGGGACGGATCCCAGGCAGCTCTCGACCCCCAAAAAACCACCAGCAGGAGAAAAACGTGGAGAATGGACCCTGAGTACGAGGAGCTCGAGTCGCTTCTGCAGGATTTTGAAGGGTTCCAGGAAGGCGAGAGGCAGAGTGTGGTGGGTTCCGCCGCCGTTGAAGCTACTGCGGCCGCCAACGCACGCCGAGCCCTCTAGCCAGGCGGAGCCATGCATGGCATTTTGCGCGTCGCGTGCGGGAAGAAGGACTCGCAATGGTCAGAAAGTCCGCCGCTCCGCGGTTAACCGCGGGCTTAGCGGACCAGCCGCTGGCGCGCACGCAGGCGTCAGGAGCTACCGCGACCAGCGAGGACTCGGACGCAGGGCGGGCCAGCTTTGCCAAAGTCGTTCGGGCGCTCAGGAGCCATGGCATCGATCTCACTGGAGATGACGAGGAGGAGGCGAGCCAGCTGCGGCGACCGGTCCTGGAGCCCGAGCTGGGCGGCTCAAGCGCTGCTGGCTTGCCTTTGCCACGAGGCCGCAATCAGGGAGATGCCGGCAGCAGCAGGGCTGCGGCCGCGGCGGCGGTACAGCTCCTCTCCTGGCCAGGATGTTCTTCAACGATGACAATGAGGCCACACTGCATGCATGTCTACTCATCACTGCTGCAGCCAAGCATATGCTCACGAGACTGCTGAACGACTTCTGGTCCTGCAGGGGAGTGGAATGGGGCGTGGTGGCTTGACAAGGCCGCCGCCGCCGGCGAAGGACACGCAGCGTGCCGAGACTCGCCGCATGGGCTGGAGGCTGCGGAAAATGATCCAGGCAGCAACTGAGCCGCCTGCCCCACTTCCCGTGCCCGTGCGGGCTGTCAGGGTAAGTTCCTCCGTGGTCTCGAGTTCAGCACTGACCGAGAAGGCGACCTTCAGCTGGAAGCCAGAGGGCTGAAGCTGCCAGAGCGGGGCTTGCAGGAGCACGTTGTGTACATTGAACTTGGCGCGTGGCAGCTGATGGCTTACAATGGCATCGAGGCGACACGCAGCCGGCGCAACGACCCCGCCACGCCCAAAGGCATGCAGGGCACGACCGGCCTGCTGTCGGACGCTGACCGCGTGCTCGAGCTGCGCAAGGTGAATCAGAGCATTCCCTGCTTTTGGAATGGTATCTCTCCTGCTGGTGCATGCCACATGGCTGAACATGCTGCGGTTGCTGTAGATCGCCAACTCCGGCTGGATCAGCCACCGCCCCTCCCCGCAGCTGGCCCTCTCCGTGCCGGACATCCTGCTGCGCAGCAGCAAGCTGCAGGCGCTCTACAAGATCCTCTTCAGGACCCTGGCCGTGGGCCAGCGCGTGGCCGTGACGTGCACGATGACTAAGATGCTCGACCTGGCCCAGCTCTGCATGGCCACATGGCAGTCCCCCACGATTCCTGGTGGGCCGTGGGCGGCGCGCAGCATGCGGCTGGACACTCTGAGCGACGGTCAGAGGTGCAGTCCTGAGCCCTTCTCCCCCCTGGATGGGGAGTCAAATGCCTGCTGCAGGAGTGAGGTGCCGGCAATGCAGTGAATGCACGCTGGTGGCATGGATCTGACATGGAAGCTGCGCAGATGAACTTGAGTCAGCCGTCTTGCCTTGCGCCAGCCTGTGTGCCTGTTTGTGAGCACTGAAAAGAGCTGCACTTTGCAGGGAGCAGGCCATCACTGCGTGGAACTCGCCGGGGTCGACTCTTGCCGTCGCGCTGCTGTCGTGCAACGAGGCCCGGGAACCGCTGTGCCTGGAGGGGGTGCAGGTGCTCATCATGCTGGACGCACATCCGTTCCAAGAGGCCGAGGCTCAGGCTATCGCCTCGGTGGCGGGCAGCTGGCCGCAGCGTGGCGAGCTCACTGTTCTCAGGTGCTGCAGCCTGGTGAGCAGGAACGCGCTGCTGCCTGTCCCGGTGAGCCACCTCCTTCATCGCGGCTGCAGCAGCAGCCGTTAATGGTTGTCAGTGCGCATCACGTCTCATCTGTCCTGTCGCTAGTCTTGAATCACGGTTTCAAAGCTGGCTGGAATGGAGGTGGATGGGGATGCGGCCGGCAGCTGACCTTGCTGCTGCTGACCGGCAGGCGGCGCCTCGGGCTGCGCCCTCTGGTGGCCAGGAGGTCCTGCCACTGGTGGTGGGAATCGAGGCGCTGCTGCACGGCGCTCAGAGCTCTGCGCGCACTGCGCCCGACTCCAGGCCGCTGTTCCGCATGACGAATGGGCAGGTGGCCCGGATTACCGGGCAGCTGCTGCAGGTGGGCAAGTGCCACTCGTGGTTTGTTGATGCAGCAAGGCCTTCTCCCTTTCTGCTGGCGCAGGTTACGCCCCCCTGTACTCGCTGTGGATGCAGGCGGGGGCGAGCGAGAGGACGACAGCCGCGCAGACGCCCACGACCGATTCGCAGCTGAGCCAGATGCTGGCGCGGACGGGCGAGCAAGCTGCGATCTTTGCTATTCTGGACCGCACACCGACGGGGGCAGGTCAAGCTCTGGCCGTCGCACCTTTTCCTTGTACTTGCCTGGGTTCGCACTCCCAGAGCCTGGGAGCAGCTGCTGAGTCTCTGTGGGTGCACCCAATGCAGGACCCAGCGAGGAGGTGCCCGCCTTCCTGCAGTTTGGCCTGGCGGACGTGGCGCAGGCTCTCAGGGTGGAGCGTGCGCAGGCGGCTGCCAGCGCGAGCCTGCACGCGGCTGCAGCTGGCCGCAGGGGAGCCAGCGCATCTCGCCCGCCGCAGCAGGCGCAGCCGGTGCCAGCCGCACCACCTGAGTTGCAGCAAGCCCAGCAGAGGTGAGAAACCGACCTGTGTTTGCCTCCATGCTTCACTTCAGGCAGCGCAAGCCAGTCTCTGCTGCTCATTGCCTGTTCATGCACATTGTGCAGGGCGGCAGACGCTGCCGCTGGCCTCACTGCGGCGTACCGCGACGCCGGGAGGCTGCACCACGAGCTCGCAGCTCTGGTCAGCGAGCTGGCAAAGCCAGGCAGCCGCAGCCAGGACAGCCTGATGGGCCAGCTGGCGCAGCTCGTGCAGCAGAGGCAAAGGCAGGAGGAGCGGCTCCGATGGCTGGAGCTGCACTTCCGCCAGGGCGCGCCTCTTGCTCCTCGACCCCATCAGTCGCAGACACACTTTAAACAGGGTCAAACATAGACGGAAACTCGGTGGAAAATGTTTCCCCAAGAGCCAGTCACCGCTAGGAAAAAGGCAGGAAATGAAAAAGTCCCTGTCCACAGCCCGTGGGCCTGTAGGCGCCCAAACAGGACCACCACAGACCCCTCCAGCAGCTCTTTGGCACCCTTAAAGGGCCCTGAGGCAGGCGCCGCTTGCTTTCTCTGCAAGAAAGTGGCGCAGTCGCATCAAGAGCTGGAAAATTGATGAGTAGGGGTTTTCCAGGGCTACGGCTATTTTCAAACTCATTTTCACCCGCTTTTTTCCTCCTCCTCCTCCCCCTGCTTTCCCATCCAAGTTGGCTTCGGTGGTGGTGTCATCCTCCTCCTCCGCCCCTGCTCTCTCCGCTTTCTTTCCCCCAAACGCGTTTCAGAACGCTTTCTCATATACGAGTCGCCGTTTTGTGCAATCCTGACTTAAACAGAACAGGCTTCACCTCTGAATGGACAACTGCAAGCCACGCGGCGCTCAAGGAGTTGAGGTCAATCGTGGCAGTGCGTGTAGAGCAGCGCCAAGGGGAGCGAGCGCCCAGAGAGGAGATCTGGGCATTCGCGCGCGATAAGGCGAAGGCGGAGCTACTTTACAGGCAGGCCATCCAGGCGGCTGGCGGCCTGCGCAAGGCGCAGGTCGGGGTCATCTGGTTGGTGCGCCTTCACCGTGCTGGCGACTCCATTTTTCAGCGGGCCATGGGAGCCTACAGTGGCGCTCCTGAGCAATCTTTGTACCATGAGTGCAGGCGATGGGGTGCGAGGCCACGATGCATGAGATCGAGGCCCGCCTGCAGCAAGACCTTCGGGAGCTGGAGGCCAGCCAGCAGGGACGCTGAGACCGGCTGCCGGGCGCGGCAAGACGCCCGCTGCTAGCCTCATTACGGTCAGCAGAGGCATCCTCAGAGCGGTGCAGTCGGTGCCTGCCCCTGATCTGGTGCCGCTCCCGCAGCCATGCCTGGCTGAGGCCGGCAATTGGGTTGCTCTGTGTAATCACCTTGCTTCTTCCTGCCGTTCTTGGCCAGCTGCTCGTCATTGAGGTTGGCTGCTCGCTTGCTCTGCCTAGCTGTGCCACCCGAGCGTATCCCTCCCCTGGTGCAAAGCCCCTGAAGTAAATAGGAATGATCTACCTCAGGCTGTCCCAATGAGCAGCGGGCTTCCAGCATGCTCCGCTCCGCCTTATCTGGCAGGCGAGGCGAAGTGTTTGCCGCGGTTTTGTATCTAACTCTATTAATGGAAAGTGGGTCGGTCGACCCTAGAAGCCCAGGGTTTGGGCGGAGCCCAAACCCGGTTTTTAGTGTCTTGCGCCGCGAAGCGGCGCCCGTTTGCCCCGCTCTTTGGCTCAGGAGCTGCGTCTCGCCGGCCTGCACCTACACACCGAAAATCTCGCCGCCAGGCGACCTGTGTGCGCAGAGATCGCCGCCCGCGTGCGTTTTTTCGGCTTTTCTGCCGCTGTAGATCGCCGATTCGACCGCTTTCTTCTGCAATGGCAAGGTCAGCCTCCTGTGCATCTCTGTGCCGATTTTCGCCACCGGAGGTGCACCCTGCTGGCCGCCAGGCCTGCGCATGCCCACTCCACCATGCCTGCTGAGGGGGCCAAAAGTCCCCGCAGCGAGCCCAGGAGCACTACTCTGCCTCACAAGTCATTAAATTGCCTGCAGCCGTATGTCGGACGGGCGCCACTGCTGTCAGCTGACCTCCCGCTTTTCGCCATTCGAATCATGTCCCGCGTCTGCACTGGCTTCGGGACAGCTCTGCTCGCAGAGATTGAGCTGGAAAGACGCAGGGAGTGTTTGGGGCCTTGATCCCGTGCGAGCCCGGCCGTTCGAGCCAAGCAGCTCTTGCCCCACTCGGTACGTTTGGACAGGAAGGCTGCTCTCACCTTCACATATCACATGTTCAGTGGGAATGGGTGAAGAAACTGTGGCAATGTGGTCCTGTCGGAGCCATGATGGCAAGGCCTGCAACCTCCTTGCCTGGAACAGCGCCAACTGCAAGGCTCCCCTCCTGCTATGCTGCTGTGCACCGCGGGCATCGGGGGAGGACGGCTCGATGCTCTTCTCTCAGAAGCTTCCCTGTCTGCAGTGCCGCTGAGCCCAGCAGAGCCGGTCCTTCAGTGGGAAATAAGCCCGCCTCCCTGTTCCTGTCTGCTCAGCAGATGGCGCCCCCCTGGCCATCAAGGGCCGGCGAGCTGGAACACCCTGATGGTGTGAGTAGGGCGATGCCCTGCTGTGGAGGGATCAGCCAGGATGACTGTCTCAAGCAGGATCATCAGATTGCTGGCAGTTGGCCCCCAAACTTGAGAACGCGAGCCGCTGCTCAAGAAGAAGTGCAGCCCAAGTCCATCGCAGCCCTGTAATACGGGGGAGCCAACTAGTCTCCAGCAGGCTGGAAAGCATGAGGGATTCTAAAATTTAAAACCCTTTATAAAACCCTTGTCGCTCGTCGCTCAAACCTCTCCCACTCTCAACAGCAAAACGGGTGCGGCAGGTAGCAAGGACGGCGACACCTTCCGGGTGGTGGCGCCGCAGGAGCCCAGGGTGGTCGATTTCCGACGCATCCAGCCAGCCCACTTCCGCAGTGCTGCAGAAGAGCTGAGCATCGGGAGGAGAAAAGGGCGTACGCGGCAGCGGACGGAGCAGGTGTGTGGATACGCTGCATTGAACAAGGTTGCAAGTGGACGCCCAGGCGGCGGGATTGGGCTTTCAAGGACAGGCCTGAGGCTAATTGGTTGTGTGATTCCGCGGGGCAGCAGTGCCGAGCCGGGCAATGCGCAGCTATCCCCCGGGCCTGGCCACCGGAAACACACACAACAGCCCGGACTGCAAGTCGGCACTGCTTGCTCTTCGTGTAGGTGGTGCGCACGTCGCTTGTGAGCCTGGCGGCCGGCTACGCCTTGGTGCACGTGTTAGCGGCTCTCGCACCCCGCAAGCCGCCACAAACATGACCCCGAGAGAGACGTGTGTGCCGCGCCAGACTGGTCTTCAAGTCCTCAGGTCGTGAATGTTGCTAAAGAACCCAAGGGCCGCACTGCGACCGCCAAATAACAGTGCAAGTCAGCTTCCGAACACTGTAATCAAGTGCTCGCGCCAGGCCAGGCCCTAGGCGGCAGTGCTGGCGTCTCTGTGCAGCAGAACCGGCCTGCCCAGCTGGAGGCTTGGTGCTGACGGGCTCGGCAGGCAGGAAGCAGCGCTGCAGGATGCTTCAGAGTGGCGTCGGCGGGCCCCTCGGCAGCCCCATTTCGCAGTACCCCAAGTGCAGCCAAGCTCCTTCAGCTCAGTTTCCCCACCCATGTGTGAGCACCTGCCTCTTACACGGCAGGCGCCCGGCGAACGCCTAGGCAGCAGGGGGCCCCCGCTGATGTATCTGAGTGGGTCAGTCACTCTGGCAACTCGGAGGTCCAGTACGGTGCACACACGCGCGCAAGGCAAAGGCCGTCATCCTGCAGGCAAGTGCTGCTGCTACACTGTCAAAAACGCAGGCCGCGTCGCCGCGGCAGTCCAGCGAGGGGGCGGAGGAACGCAGGAACGGAGACACCAGGGCTCAGACGTTGTATATGCAGCAGGGTGGTCAGGCGTTTGGGCGCCACGGCGCGTCAGCCTAAACACAAGGTCCAAATACAGGGAAGGGCAGCATAGCTGGGGGGGATGCGCCACATGCTGGCAGCACAGCTGCTGCGTGTTCCCCTCCGCGCTCCGCGCCTGCGGGGGCCTGACGGTGACGCAAGGAATGCCAATGGTGCCATTCAAAAGACTTAGGGTGGGGAGAGGGTGCGCCCAAAATCAGGCCGCAGCACGTGCGCGCAGCGCGGCGGCGGGCGGCCTCTCTGGGCGCGGTTCTCTCCGATAAAGCCTGCGTCTGTGTCTGCTGCTCGGCCGTGGTGAATCCATGGTGAGTCGCGCTCATGGTGTGCTGCGGAAGCCGGGAAAAGGGAGGGAGCGGGGGGGGCCCGGGCTCGGCGGGAGCCCAGGGCGGCTACGGCAGTGCGGGGTGGCGGGAGCGCGGAATTCATTTTCGGGGCGGGGGGACCGTTCAAGGCTGCGGGCGGGGACTTGTCGGGCGATGGGCCCCGTTGAGAGCGGCCCGGGGAAAAATAAGCATTCGAGTCGAGCGCTGAGAATGCACGCAGCATAACCGTTGAGAGGGCGGAGGGGGGTCGCAGGCTCGCTGCCGGCCTGGCCGCCGCCTCCTTGTGCACTTGTGGGGGGGGCCGCTGGGCTCAGAAGAACGAGAAGCTGCCCCTCTTCTGCAGCGGCGAGTGCGCGCGCGGCGCCTGGCTGCCAAAGGCTCCGGCCGGCTTGGGCTGGAAGATCGCCTGGGCCTGCGGGCGGCACACACGGC
Organism: Trebouxiophyceae sp. KSI-1; assembly: GCA_003568905.1. NCBI lineage: Eukaryota > Viridiplantae > Chlorophyta > Trebouxiophyceae > Trebouxiophyceae sp. KSI-1. The sequence goes on along the minus strand of BHFV01000128.1, from coordinate 5,330 downwards.
TGAAGCCTGGGAGGGGGCACAGCAACGCGGCAGCGAGAGTTTGGCAGAAGAGGGGGGGGGGGGGGCGTGCCTGCGCGGCCTGCATCTGGCAGGCGACCAGGTTGCCAAAGGCGACCATGGACTCGGCGCTGGTGGCGCGCGGGCGCCCGCCGGCGCAGAAGCTGGTGTAGAGGCGCTCCACGAATTCGTTCCTGTCGCTGGCCTCCTCCCTCCTGGCGCCGTCCTGCAGGCGGGCCGGCGGCGGCGTCACACCCCCCGGCGCGCCCGCAGCCGCGGCCGGGCTGCGCGGCGAGGGAGCCGCCCGGGAGGGCGCCTCGCCTCGGACATGGCGTCGTCCGTCTCCGAGTCCGCCTCCAGCTCCTCCAGCGCCTCCAGGCCGTCCCGCTGGCTGGTCACCTGCGGCAGAGCGCGAGCGGCAGTGAGCGGCCGTGCGGCAGGGGCGGCTGCGGCAGGCAGGCAGGCGGGCCCAGGCAGGTGCCGCGCCGGCGTCATCGAGCGGGCCCTGGCTGCCGCTGCCGCCTGCTCCCGCTTGTCTGGCGGCCGCATCTCGACCTCGTCCTTGAAGCTGCCGGCGAGGCTGCTGGAGCTGCCGCGGCGCACCCACTGCGGGGGCGGCGCCGGCACTCAGCCCCCGCGGCTGACGACAGTGAATGGGGGGGCGCGGGCACAAGGGGCTGGTCGAGCCACCTGGCTGAGGGAGGCGACCCGGGACATCCGCCGTGCGCGTGTCACGAGCGGCGCGCTGCCCTCCGAGCCGCTGCCCACCTCGCGCGGCGGCGGCGAGGCGGCGCTGCTGCTCGCTTGCTGCGCAGGCGGCCAGCCAGCACCCTCAGCCTCGGTCACGGTGCGCCTCTGCTGGTGAGCGCCACCAGCAGGAGGGGGCCAGACCTCGCACTCCGTCTCGTCGCACAGCAGACCGTCAAACTCGCTGGTCGGCGACGGCGAGGGCGTCGCGTCCAGGCTTTGCAGCAGACTGCGGCACGTGGCCTTGGTCATGCGTTGCGCCTTGGGCGTCGCCAGGCGGGCCGGGCAGGAGCCCAGCCGGTCCAGCTCGGGATAGGGGTAGGCGCTGGCCGGCTCCGCGCTGGGGAGCGGCAGGCTGCGCTTCCTGATGGCGCCTGAGGTCCTGGTCCTGCGGTCACGACGAGATGCAGGTCACGTGAACGCTGCTGTCGGTTCGCGAACTCCCGACGGGCAGCACGAGCGCCGTCATCGCCATAGTTACGAGAGCACAGTGAGAGCGCTGGCGATCGCCGGCCGGCGCCGAGCAGCAATGACGATTGGAGGGAAAGGTTGCTCACCCCGGCTCATCGAGCATCAGGTATGCGATGGTCTCCTCGGCCGTATACGCGGCCATGATGGCCCTGCAGCGCCAAATACGGCCCGTTGTACCGCACGGAGACGCGACAGCAGCGCAGGGGAGGCGATGATGGCCTGCCGGAGAAACCGCGCGTGTGGCCCCGACACTGCGCTCTGGGGCCGCCGCTCACCTGAACGGCCTGGAGCAGCGCTGGGGGGCAGTCGGGCCGCCTGCTCACGTCCGCTGCGGCTGCTGGCAGCCCCGGATCGCCTGCGCCGCCGAGTTGCTTCCGGCTCTGAGCGCCGACTGCACAGTGCGGACGCTGAAGCGCGGCAGCGGACCGAGCGAAGGTCGGCACGCTGCGGCGGGAGTTGAGGCCGCGTGCGTGAGGGGTATAGTACTGCGGCCGAGTACTGCGGCCGACATGGAGATTTCGCGCCAAAACGCGGTTGGCGGGTGCAATGAGTCAGCAAGCTGCTCGCAGCCTTCCTCGAGCGCACCCTGCTGCCTGCCTCCTCGCAGCTCGGATCCTGCGCAATGTCAACTCTCTAGCAGACGTCTTACTCAGTGTTGGTTGATGAGGGCGAGGCGCTGGCCACAACATGACCGGCACCTCGAGAGGAGGGGCGGCGGGGTGGCTCCGCGCCGTCGCAAGACCGCCGCCTGCCCACACAATTTACCCGTGACCAATGTTCGGAACAGCTGAACAGTGACTGTCATCCTGTTTGCATTTGTCCTCCACGCTGGCGTCGCCCGAGGCCAGCGAGCGCAGCAGCGCCAGGGTCCACAGCTGGCTGCCAGCCAGGCTGACCAGGCAGACTGCCACCCACGCCCACCTGCAGCACGGTCCTGGTGCTCAGCATCCGGCTCCGAGCGACTCCGTGGGGTGCAAGCAGCAGGGGCAGGCTCACCGGTAGGCGGGTGGGACCAGCTGTGCGTGCAGGATCTGCCAGCACAGCCACAGGACGGCGGGCGGGCCGATGACGCTGCGCACGGCAGCATAACTGAGCGGGTAGGCGACCCGCAGCCAGTACAGGTGTCGCCGGAACACCTGTTCCGCGGTGTCGGACTTCAGCTTTTGTTTTGAGCGGAACAAAGCTTGCAGCCACAGGGGCGGACAGGAGCCGCCCACCTGGCCCTCGCCCTGCAGCGTCTTGCAGATGAACCATGCGTTCTGCAGGCCGCTCGTGCACTCTCCCAACAGCAGCATCACGATGCAGCTGACCGCGCCGCGTCCGAGCGCATACGCGGTCGCGAGATAGAGGCCGGCCACGGCATGGTGGGCCAGGAAGATGAAGTCACGAGGCGTCCAGGGCAACAAGTACAGGACCGTGTCACAGACCATGTAAGCCTGCGAGCAGCCGCCGGGCTGAATGTTGCCTGTTGGCTTTTGCTCGCTGCAAGGTGTGCAGCGATGAGGCACGAGGGCGCCCACCAGGCTGAACTGCAGCAGCCACTGCTGCTGCCTGCTGTTTGGCGCGTCAACGCGCAGTGGCGTCGCCTCCCACACCTGCGACAGGCACGTCGCGTTGCGGAGGAGTTCACACTCGGGCTCCTGCTGTGCTGCAGCACCAGGTGGCTGCTCACCAGCTTCAGGGACAGAAGGGCACTGGGCACGCCGTGCACGAGAGACATGGAGGTCGAGGCCAAGAGTGCCCTGGTGGAGCAGCGGAGAGAACAGGTCAGGCGCACCGCGCTGGGACGGGTGATGGGAACTGGCATGCACTTGGCCGCAAGGCCGGTGGTCGGACCTGTCAGCGGCGGAGAGCGGCATGCGGTTGAATAAGCGTCTCGCAGCTACAAAGGCCGCACTGAAGAATGCGCACGAAGGGAGTAATAGCCCGGCATGCATCACAGTGACTTGATAGATGCCCGATTACTTTAGGCACGCCCTCCTCTGCGCGAACCGATGGCGAGCTATCACGGGGATGCTAAAAGCACTCGCTGGTGATCGCCCGGGTGCATTGGCCACCAATTTCTCTCTTCCAAGGCACTTCCCCGTGCCCTTCCCCGAGGTTGGCCGGACATGCACATGACCCGGCCAGAAATTCGCGATCGCGCCCCGTCGCGACGCCGCCTATTATAAACTGCCGTGAATTGCCGTCATCTGTGTGTCGCCTCTTTTTCTCCTTCCTGCACCTGCAGTCGGCTCGCCGATCCCAGAATTTCGGCGCGCCCTGGGCCCTCTGTGCGACCGGCAGCCGGCCTCCGGTAGCGCGTGACCTGCCGGAAAGGTGCCCGGCTGGGCTTTGGCAGGCGCCTGGGCGCCGAAACGCGAGGAGCTGCTTTCTCTGCTGCGAAGGCTTCGCCGCGTGACGCCTCCGGCCGGGCCCAGAGGGGGCCTGCTCGGCGCCGGGCCATCGTCGTGATCGAGGTACGCTCCTCCTCCTGTCGTCCGGCCCGGCGCTCGGCCCTCGATGCCTTTGCGGAGTCGGCGACGAGCGCGCCTCCCGAGAGGCGCCCCTGCCCAGCCCGGCACACCACGAGGCCCCGCGGCCGCAGACCGTTTGTGCGGCCTCTCCGCAGCTTCAGGGCTGCTCGCCTGCAGGCAGCCGGCCGGCTGGGCTCCCCCAGGACCAGGCGCGCCAGGCGCCAGGATCAGCACCTCTTGGGGTGATGCTGGCGCGGAGCACGGCGGCATGAGGCCCGCGCTGCTGGCGGCGGCAGCGCTGCTGCTGCTGCTGCCGCTGTTGCTGCTGGTTGGCGGCGCGGCGGGGGAGGATTTCCAGCTGCTGGACCCGCCGGAGGATGGCAGGCCAGACCCGCAGCAGCAGTGGCCGCCAGACAAGCCGTCATCGTTCCCGCAGCACAAGCCCAAGGCGCGCGCGGGCGTCATGGTCGCGCGCTACGTGCCGCACAGCAAGCTGCCGCCGGGCGTGGTGCTGCCATTCGTCAACATCACCTACAGGTGCCTCCCGCCCCCCTTCGCCTCCCCCCGGGCCCCTCCCGCACTCCCGCCGCTCCCAGAGCCTCCCGGGCGTCCTGCCTGCCGACCGAGGGCAGTGCGCGGCCGGCGCCGCCGCACCCGCCCCACGCCACTCAGCGCGGCGCCGCGATCCCGCAGGATCGTGGGCGCCGACATGACGATGGAGGTGTACCGCGCCAAGAAGGCGGACTTTGACACCGTCTTCAACAAGCTGTTCGGCGCCGCCAACCTGCACTCCAAGGTCCTGTCGATCAAGCCGTCCGCGCCCGCGCTGGGCACGGTCGGTGCGCCCCCCTTGAACTCCTTCCACCTTGCAAGCGGCATCGGGCTGGCCCCGTCGCGGCCTGCCAGGCGCCCTGGCCTGCCCTGACCGACCCTACTGCCCGCAGAGCGGCCGTGCCGCGGCGATTTTGAGTCCTGCTGCCTGGACAAGGGCGGCCTGGCGGACCCGCAGACTTGGTCGGCGCTCGACTTTGTGATCGAAGTCGGTGCAGCCTCCCCCCCCCCCCTCCCTCCCCGTCAGCCGCTGCCTCCCTGGCCGGGGCGGGCGCGCTGAGCCGAGCTGCGCCGTTGGGCCCGCAGGCTGCAGCCGCGACTCGCTGTGGCCGGACCAGGGCAGGTGCTCCCCTCCCCCTCGGGCCCCAATCAGCGCCACACACGCACCGCATGCTCGCCTGCCCAGCCCAGCTGCACGCATGCCCGCCCGCACCTCTGCCAGAGCGGCGGCATGCGCCCGCCATGCGTGCCCGCCGCCGCCGCCGCCATGCCGCCGACTCGCCGCACGCGCCCCGGCTGGCCGCAGCGTGGACTGGGCACACGCTCGCATGTTGGACACGCACCTGCACACCATCGGCGTGGCCGCCCGGTGAGCAGCGCCCGCCCCCTGACGCCCGGCCCGCCCCGCCTGCGCTGCAGCACTGACTGGGCGAATTCCCGCATCCTCGGAACGCTGCTTGACCAGCACGCCATCCACGGCACCAGGTGCGGGCCTGCCCAGGCCCGCGGCGCCCCCCCCCCCCCCCCCCCCCCCCCCCCCCCCCCCCCCCCCCCCCCCCCCCCCCCCCCCCCCCCCGCCCCCCCCCCCCCCCCCCCCCCCCCCCCCCC
>BHFV01000127.1:195-48644 GCA_003568905.1 Trebouxiophyceae sp. KSI-1 | reverse complement strand
GGGGGGGGGGATGTTGCACTTCAGGTTTCAGAAGCAGGAGCCTCTGCTGCCCATGTGAAGAGCTCTGCAGCACCAGGGCTGCATGGCGTGGCAGCAGAGCCCCTGCAAGCCAGGCTGTTGCATTCATGCGCCCAACTTGCATGACACTGTAGTGCTGGCAGGGCCAGCCTGCTTTCCCAGGCTAGTGTGGGAGCTTTGCGTTTTGCGCCGGTCGGGGCTGTCTGCCTGCAGCTGCCTGTGGAGCCCTGCTTGCCTGTGTGCCCACAGCTGGGCCCTTGAAAGCGACTCGGCTGGCGTCTCGCAGGCAGGAGGGGCCGCCGGCAATGGACGCGAGCTCAGTGAGGGGGCTGCTGCGTCGCCTCTTCCCTCCCGTCCTCAGCAAGGCCAGCCTCCGCCCCTTTTCTGCCCACGCAAGCAGCCTGTGAGTGGGCTGCAGCTGGCAAGCGGTGCCTGTGCAGCGGCGAGCGACAGCAGTAAAGGCACTTTGACAGCCGATTGCTCCAAACGCTGCCAGTGGTCTGCTGCATTCATCTCCCATCAACCGAACCCCGGGCTGACCAGCGATTGGCCAATCCAAATGGTCAAGACGGCGGTTGACTGGCCCTTTCCTGCGGAGTAGGCGGAACTGTCTCTCTGAGTCGGCTGAATCGGCAGCTTGCATGTGCACCCCCCAATGCCATTTTGGTCAGGCAAGCTGCTGTCACTTATGGCTGGCCTCTGCAGCACACAGCCGCATGCAGCTGCCACCCGCGCTTGCCCCTCCCCCTCACGGTTTCACACGGATGCTGCGAGTCTGAAGGGCGTTCGTCGCCCCTGTGGGCCGGCAGGCGCAGCTGACCAGGGGCTGCCAGAGCCCCGTCCCGCTCGTCCGCTTCGTCGCCTGCTGCACGCTTCGCCGGCTGCTGGCGGGCGCGGCTGACTGCCTGGCAGGCGTGAGGGAGGCGGCTGCAGCTGCTCCAGACGCTGCCGTGAGCCACCCAACCCTGTTTGAGTGACACTGGAGGACACGGGAGCAAGCTAGCATTGGGTGCTGTGCCGGGAGCCAGGGCCTTGCCAGAGCTCCAGGGCTGGTGGTGTCAGCTCGTGTGTGCCAGGCATGCAGCTCTCTGGAATGGCTGCGCAGCCTGCAGCACCTGCCTTCCGACCTCCTCACCCTGGCTTTGCTCAGTCAGCAGCCATGCACTCGGCTGCGCGCAGCTGCAGGCTTGCCCAGTACAGCTCATCCTACACGCCGACTCGCGGCTGCTGCGCTGCGTCTGATGTGTCGCTTGGCCCTTCCGCGGCTGCAGGCGCGGGCGGCCTGGCTGGAGTTTGGCCGCAGCTTCAGGGGCGCCGTCAGGGCCCGAGCGCCCGATGTGAGCGCGCTGCGGGCGGTGCTGTCGGCGCTGCAGCCGCAGCTGGCACAGTCACAGGTGCGCTGTCCCTCCAACAACAGCCTGGCTGCCTCATCTGACGGGCAGGCATCTGATCAGTGTGTACTGATCGCCTGCACCAGCCATGCTTGTGGCAGGCTCCGTTACATAGCCAGGCAGGGGGACGCAGTCGCCTGCTGCCCTGGAGTCGGCATCAGCGAGCTTGTCCACTTGATCACTCAGCGCAGCTCCTGCCAGTCACGCTGACCCAGGCCACCAAGCATGACTGAAATCCAAGCAGGCACAGGCTGCCGAGCATGACTTGAAAGCCAAACAAGCAGGCCCGGAGTCCCTCAGCCACGCATGTGCTTCAGTCTTCAAATTCATCAAAATAATCAATTGGTTACTTGTAAAAAATACAAATACAACTACAAACATTGAGTAAGTAAATAAATAAATAAATAAATAAATAAATAAATAAATAAATAAATAAATAAATAAATAAATAAATAAATAAATAAATAAATAAATAAATAAATAAATAAATAAATAAATAAATTGCTCGCCTTCTTTGCCTCGGCTCGCAGGCTGCAGGCAGCGGCGGCAGCGAGGCGCCGCTGCAGCTGTCAGACGCGCAGCTGTGCGCCGTGCCTCTGCTGGCCGCCCTGGAGTTCCATGCCACTTGGCTGCCTGAGGCTGCGGCCGAGGCCAGCTTCGACGCTGGCAAGCTGCTGACAAAGGCATCGCCCTGCCTCCGCTCGAACGCCTGCAGCGTCCCAATCAGAAGTGCAGCATCCCTGCACCGTGCTGGGCAGTCAGGCTGCCGTTCTCGGCCTGCTGTGACTGCAGCACGCGTGCCACTTGAAATTACACATGTCTGACTTCCCTGCCTCTCCTGAGCTGCTCCCCCTGGCCGCATGTGCGCCACTGGCTGCTGAAGCTCGCCTTCTTGCTGACAGCTGCGGGCTGGCTCTGCAGGAGGTGGAGCACTGGCCGCCAGTGCTGCAGGCCAGCCTGCTGCGCCTGCTCGCCAGCACCACTACTGCCTCAGCTGCTGGCAACTCACCGGCCGAGCTGCGAGCGAGCCTGCGGCCTGAGGGACCGCGGGAGCCCCTGGCAACGGCGCCGGCCTCCCTGCAAAGCACAGAGGCGCTGGAAACGCTGCTGCGGCTGGCGGCAGGCGAGCGCTCTGCAGCAGCCAGCGCCAGCGCAGTGGCCGCGGCGGCCGCCGCTGCAGCGGTCGGCTGCCCCAGACACTCTCCGGAGCTCTGGCTGTGGCTGGCGCGCCTGCTGGGGCCTCGACAGGCAACTGCAGAGTGCGCCCTCCTGCCATTGCCTCCCAGTCTGCCTGGACAGCAGTGCCATCAGTGGGAGCACGAGCAGCCAGCTGCTCCCAGCAGCAGCGGGCTGCTCGCGGCTGCCAGCAGCACGAGGGCTGCACTGCGAGGGAGGGCATTCCACTGGCTGGCAGCCTCCAACAGCTGTAACTCAGGCTGGAATCCAGGCAGCTACCTCTGCTGCGGTTACGCAGAAAAGCAGCGCCTAATACCGCGGGCGGCTGTGGCAGTGCCGCCCGCGGTACGATCGCATGCGAGAGCGAATCAGAGGGGGCGCTTAGCAGCAGGCCGTCCGGACCTCATGGGCGCACCTGTGACCTCATTGCCTCCACAGCCACTGCACTCACCCGCCTGCATGAATGCTTCTGCTTCTGCGAGCTCTGGCAGCTTGTCAGCTCAGGCTGGGCAGTCCTGTCCGAGTTCGCAGCTGGTGCCCGATCTTGGACACTCTGTGGCCCCTGCCTGCGGTCAGAGCAGCGCCACGCAGGCGACAGCTGGCGAGGCAGTAGCTCAGTGCTATGCAGGGCTTGGAAGGCACTGCGGGCACAACAAGTGCAGCTGCAGCGCTGAAGGCAGCCTGCGGCATGCAGGGGCTCTGCGGCCGCTGCCAAGTTCCTGGCGGAGGCCGTCGTCGCCGTCGCGCGCCGGCCCCAAGAGCTGTGGGAGCTGGTCCTGGAGCCGGCGGAGGCGTCGCTGCCGGCGACAGTTACAGCGCCTGCGGCAGTTACGGAGCCGGCGCAGTTCAGCCTGCTGGCGGTCGCTGCGCTGGGCCGGGCGGTGCGGGTGCTGGGGTCATCCAAGATGGCGGCCAGCAGCCAGGCGGCAATCGCCGGATACGTGGCAGGTGCAGACTCAAGCACTCATCTCCAGGCCTAGATTGTACTGCCTGCTACTGCATGCCCACTGATCGTCACTGCAATGCCTTGGCACCGGAGTGGAAGCAGCTGCCTGCGCTGAGTGTGCCCGGGATTTCATTCCAGGCTGGCGATTAGTCAGCAGTTGCAGTCTGCCTCCCAGCAGCAGGCTTGGCTGGGCATCGCTGGGCAGCCTGCTGACACCTGCGCGCCTCGCAGGCGTGCTGTTGGCGACCCTTCAAATCCAGCGGCAGCCGGCGCGGCTGGCCCGGACTCTGGCAAGGGTCCTGGCCGCCGCCGCAGCCGCCCAGGCCGGCAAAGAAGGCAATGCCGGCAGCTCACCCGAGAACGGGAGCCGTAAGCGGCGGAGGGGGCCAGAGGGGCCCGCCCTCAGCCTGCCAGCAGCAGGCCGGCCGATCGCGACGCTGGCGGCGTTCCTCGACTCGATTCTCGGCAGCAGCGAGCTGCAACCGGTGGGCGTCTGCTCGCCGCCTTGCCTTTCCCCACAGGGGCAGCCCTGCAGGGGCAGTGATGCAGCGGTACAAGAATGTCGGGCCTCCTGGGCTGCCTGTCTCTGCCAGCAGGGGTGCATGCGTCAGAGGCGGCTGCAGCGAATGCCTGAGAAGATACGTGCCTGTTTGCATGGCTTGATGTGAGCGTATGTCTGACATGGCTGCTTGAAGCTGAGCAGCTGGGGGGGGTGGCAAATGCAGGCCGGGCCGCGCAAGCAGCGCAAGTCTGACCAGGGCGGCCGGGCAGCCTCTCCTGGTGCAGCCGCCACAGCAGCGCTTCAGCTGCCTACCATCTTGACAGCTGGGTGACTCTCTCAGACTGCCAACTGCTCGATGCTGCAGCCCACCGGCATCATCTAGGCCTGGGCCTGCAGATGTTCTGGCAGCAGCTCAACGGCCGCAGGACCGTGCTCTCTTGTGTTGAAAACTCTTCAGGCTCTCCAAAAGCCAGTCAGCGGCAAGCAGAGCAGACATCCTTGGCCTTGCCTCACACAGTGCGCACAATTATTTGCATCTCTTCCGGCTGACCATGTTTGGCAGGGCATCATCGCGGCGTGGGTGGCTCAGCTTCCAGCCGTCCATGCCCGCAGCAGGCAGCCTGGCTGGGCAGCCGAGGAGCAGGCGGCAGCGCTGCTGTGCTGCCCCGCGGCAGAGCTTGCCAGCAGGGCGGCGCAGCTGCTGCAGGCGGGGCTGGTGGCGGCAGCCATTCCTGCGCTGCAGTGCCGCGGCCCGGAGCTGGCGGCAGCTGTGCCAGCTGGTGGCTCTCAAGTGCTGTGGGCGGCGTGCGATGCGCCTGCCCTGGTGTGGGCATCCTGCGGCTCAGAAGGCAAGCTGTGAGCCGAGCTGACCTGCACAGCGCGTCTGCTGCTTCTATTGCTGAATACCGCTGGCAACATGACTCAGCCATTAAAGCTTGCTTCTGAAGCTTGAAGCCTGCTGAAACAGCTCAACAGTGAGGCACACCGCAGCTGCAGCCTGAGTGTGCTGGTGGGGTACTCAGTATAGAAGGCTGCTGCCGCTGCAGGCGGGACTGTGGGACCGGCGCAGCTGCCAGCCCGGCTGCTGGATCGAATGCAGGCGGCCGCCGGGTCGGAGAGGCTGGCGGCCTGCCAAGCGCTGCTTTTCTGGGGGCAGCGGTGGCGCAGTGCGGACGGCGACAGGGCCGCCGCTGCCCTGGGACTGCTGGAGCATGTGCTCACGGCGAGCCTTTCGAACGACACCCATGTGAATGCTGCTGCGGAGACCTGCGCCCTGTTTCATCCCTCCGGTGTCTCCAGGCATTGGCTTGCAAATGCAGAGCAATCCCCGGTGAGCTGAAACCAGCTGGCATGCGGCAGGCGGCCGGCGCGGCGGAGCAGGCGGCTCTGCGGCCGGAGCTGCTGCCGCACCCGCTGCTGCTGCACAGCTTCCTGGCAGCCGGCGGCGGCGGCGTGGAGGCGGCCGCCGGTCGCATCGCAGCGCTGCTGCTGCGCTCGCCAGGAGCTTCCGAGGCTGGCGAGGCGGATGCTTACTTTTCGAGGTGTGGGCGCTGCCAGTGTGGGCCACAGGGGGGAGATTCTGTGCCTAGAGGCTTCATGAAGTCTCTTCTATGCGCTGCCGCCTGCATGCTGTGCGCATGGCTGCTGAGGAGTGCATGCCAGCTGCGGGCAGCAGCACAGAGTGCAAAGGAATCTGCCGATTGCCGCAGGCTGGAAGAGCTGCTGGAGGCTGCTCTGAAGCAGCGCAAGGCGGCCCTGTCGCTGCCAGCAGCCGAGCTGGCAGCCCTGCTGCCGCTGCTGCCCGCGGCCAGCCTGCAACGGCTGCGGCCTGCGGCGGAACGGTGTGCAGAGCAATTTTTTGCCGGAGGCAAAGGTGCGCCCTGCTGCAGGCCCGGGGCCATCCCCTGCAGTGCATGGCGGCGGTTCAATGTGCGGCAAACAGCTTGCCTCAAACCGGGTAGATTTCTGCGGCGGCGGTTTGATTTGCGGCAAATAGCTTGCCTCCAAGTGGGCAGATTTCTGCTGCGGATGAGTAAGCCTAACATTAGATCAGCAGCGGTCCAGCTTGCATCTATATCTTCCAGTTCAAAGTTACCCTCACCAGCACGCTCGCGAGGCCCGTCCGTCTGTGCTCTGCAGGGCAGCACGCTGCAGCAGAGGCGCTGCTGCCGCCCCTGGCACTCGCGCTGCAGGGCAGTTCCCTGCTGGCTGCGGCTGCCGCCAGGCTGGCATCTGCTTCCGGCTCTGTGAGGGCCGTCTTGGCAGCACCCCCCGCCCCTGCCAGCCCCTTTTGGAGGCAAGTTGCTCGGCTGCTGCTGCTACCTCCATGCCTTGCTCGCCCTTGGATTGCCACTCTCGTCCGCTACATACGAGACAGTGTGGAATCCCAGGCACTGGGAGCAAACCTACCTGCTCGTCTCAGTCTGGGAGAGCCCATGCTCGTATGCGGCTGCATGGCTGGACAGCCAGAACCGCTCGCTCCCTGCCCCTGCCTCTGATGCGGCGCTGTGCTCACCTGCAGGGGGATGGGCCCGGAGGCGCTGCCGCTGCTGCGGGCCTGCCTGGCTGCGTTCGACGCGGACAGCGCGACACTGACAGCTGCCCTGGTGGCTCACGCGCTGCCCTGCCGTCTGGCCTTTGAGGGCCTGGCGGTGCAGCTGCTGGTGCGCGCAGGCACGCCTTGCGTCAGCCTCACGAGCTCTTCGCTCGATTGCTTGGAAGCGTCGCGCGACGCAGCCTGCCTTCTAGCTCTCGCAAGCCTTGCTGGCGGTCAAGCAGCGGGCAGGCATGCGGCCAGCAGTTGGTTGGCAGTGAGACCAAGCAGCGGAGCCTGCGTGCGGGACATGACAAGAGCCCTGCGGGTTGCAGACTCACTGCGGCGAGTACTGAGCTGCCTGGATGCGGCTTCCTGCAGCGGAGCGGGGCGCGATTGAGAGGCGGGAAACGACTGCGCTGCTGCTGCCGGCGGCCGCCGCCTTCTCTCGGGAGCTGCCGCCGGGGCAGGGCCGGGCACTGGCAGAGCCGCTGCGAGACAGGCTGCTGGCCTTCGTGGCCTCCGGCGGCGGCCCTGCGGCAGCCGAGGGTGAGGAGTCACTGCCTGAGAAACAGGCTGGATCCGGTGCACCACAGTCACTGATGAGAGCCTGTCACGAGGGTGCTGCTCATGCGTCGAGGTGGCGGCCGCGCCCGCAGCATGCATCTGAGCCATGGCTGCTGGTTGCAGCGGCACGCGCTGCACAGGCTGCCAGGCACCGACCGCCTGAGTGCGCTCGCTGCTGCCACAGGTGGGCTGAGCGCTGCCGCCGAGGCAGCCCTGGAGCGCCACAGCCTGCCGGTGCTGCTAGCCTGCCTGCGACTGGCTCCGATCACCGCGCAGCAGCGGGCAAAGGCGGAGAAACGGCTGCTGCCTGCGGCGGGCTGGCCCTGGCGGGGCGGCGCGGCTGCAGGCTCCCAGAGAGCCGCCGCTCTGGCAGCCTTCCTGGTGCAGAGCTGCCCGGCAGGCGAGGGTGAGGCACGCCAGCCAGCCGGGCCGAAGGCTCCCCACACTGCTCCGCTGCCTGCGCTGGAGCTTGCATGCCGCGGTCGCTTGCTGCAATCGAGCGGCAGCTGTGGCAGCAGGGTTCATGCGCCTTGCATGGCAGCAGCAGCTGACAAGCAGCTGATCCTTTTCTTTGGCGCGCAAGGGGACGGCAGAGGCGAGCCAACAGAACTGCTGGTGCGCTACTGCGTGGCCTGCGTGGCGACGCTGACGCCTCTGGCTGGCCGCCGGGAGCCCTCCCATCAGGCACCTCTCCCAGCCCTTCACTTGCAGCTGCTCGCCTTGCACAGAGGCCCTGCAAGAACAGCCGTGCAAACTTTCAGGACTCTGCACCAGATCAAACACCAAATTCGTAGGTTGTGGCTCATAACGGTGTCAGTGTGGCATGAGCTCTGGCGCTGCTGCGCGGCAACACACACCTGCTCAGCGACTGCCAGAGCGCGCACGGCTGTGCACTGCGCACAGTCCCAGAAGGGTAGCACTGATGCCGCCACTTTGGCTGCCTGCAGGAGGCCGCGCTGGCAGCGCAGCTGTGGGCCAGCCTGGACAGCTGGGCAGGCGACGCGCTGGCTGAGAACGAAGCGGCCAAAACGGGGCAGGCAGCTGCCCGGCTGGCGGCGGCGCTGCTGCCGCTGTCTGCCGCAACGCTGCAGCACGCTCTCGGCGAGGCTGCGGCCGTCAGGCGGCTGCGACGGCTGCTCGCTGCGCTGCTGCCGTCCGCCGACACCAGCGAGGAGGCAGCGGCCGATGCCGGTGGGCCACACGCAGGCACCAACTTTGTTTGCTTTTACATTCAAAGAGCATGAGTAAGAGCCAGGCAGGGACAGGGAGGCAGGATCGAGCTGGAAGGGCAGCAGAGATCTCGTTGAACTGCACGCCCCGGGCAGTGAGTGTGTGGGCAGCGTCGAGCCAGATGCTCTCCTGCAGACGCTCGAAAGTCAGACCCCTGCCGCGCCCACTTTGGCAGTCACAGAGCTGCGGCAGGCGGGCTGACGACTGGGCACATGGCTGGGGTTGCAGGCACGCGGTCGCCTGAGCTGGCCGCGGCCGGCGCCCGGCTGCTGTCGCTACTGACCGGCCACTCGCGCTTTGACAGCCTCATCCGGCCGCCCAAGCCGCCGCCCGGCGCGCAGGCGCCGGCTGCCGCGGGCGACTTTGCCAGCCTGTTGCCGGCAGCTGAGGCCCAGCAGCCGCCCCTGCACGAGGTCCGAACCTCTCCCACACCTCCTTCATGCCAGCTGCTCAAGGGCGAGCCGGGTCTGTGAAGCGTTGGGGATTAGCTCTGGATCTGCCGGGAGCCCCCAGGCTGGGCTGCAGCCTCCTGATGCAGAGCCAGCGGGCATGCGGCGCTCATTAAAGAAAAAAGCGCTTCAGTCTGGCTGGCTGGCAGCACGCAGGTGGTCTTGCGCTGCAATGCTCTCCATGCAAGGCCCAGCCGAGCTGTCTTGAACAGATGCGCGTGTGAGCATACATGCGTTTGAACACGAGTGTATCTGCCTTGCCAGAGAGCAGCCATATGAGTGCGCCCATACCCTCACTCCTCCTCCTGCGTGCTGCCAGCTGCTCGAAATCCAGTCACTGAGCCCCAGCCCGCCTGCCGCGGCTGCAGGCGCTGGCTGCAGCCCAGGCACGGGCAGAGGCGCTGGAGCTGCTCGAGGTGGCTCTGGACCTGATCAAGCAGCACAGCCCTCCCGGCAGCGAGGAGCCGCCGGGCGTGCGGGCGCTGCCGGCCCGGCTGCTGCCCTGCTATGCCGCCTCGCTGGAGCCCGGCGACAGGGCGCTGTACCGAGTGCTGCGGCTGGCGGACAGGCTGCTGGCGCCGGCAGCGGCAGAGTCGCCTCTTGGGCTGCTGCACGGGCCGCTCTCAAAAACCGGGTGCCCCCCCCCCCCCCCTCCGCGCGCCTGCGGGGGTGCATGCTCGGCCGAGCTGCAGCCCGCCGCTGCTTGTTTCTCGTTGCTGGTCGGGCAAGGCTCCTGCTTCTTGAGGGCCCCACGACCCAGTCTGGACTCTGACGAAGGGCTCCCTGCCGTCGCAGCTTCCTGTGGGGAGAGGCAGCCGCGGCCGCGGCTGAGGATCCCACCGGCCGCCAAAGGCGCGCCTCCGCTCCTCCCAACTCCGCAGCTGCTGCGTGCATCATGCCCTGCACTTGCCAGGCCCCTGCCAGCAGAGGCCGCCCTGCTTCCCAGCAGCTACCTCCTGCTGCAGTTTCGCCATCGTCTCCCCCAACGACACACAGACTGTCGGCCAGTCGAGCTGATCCGCCTCCTGGCGGGCTGCAGGCAGCGTCTGGTGGCCTGCCCCGACTGGCTCCAACTGGGCAGGGTGGCCGCCACGGTCTGCCGATTTCCGGAGGGCCGCACGCTGGCCGGGGAGGAGGAGCAGCAGGGCAGCGACTGCCCGGCAGGCGCTTACGACCCGGCCTTCCTGCTGCTCTTCTGCCTGCAGGCGAGGCCGGCCCGCCCCACTGCCGCACGCCCGGCCCCCTGCACAGCAGCTGAGGGAACGCGCACCGCTTGGGAGTGGCCATTTCGAGAGGCACATGCGTCGGCAGCCATGCGAGGAGGCGCCCTGGAGCTGCAAGGCCCGCTCGCGGCGCACTCGCCTGCCTGGATTTGGGTGCAGCTCTCAACAGGGCTGGCATGTGGCTTCTCCGCAACTGGGCGCCTGCAGCAGGGCTTGCCTTTGAGTGTCAGCTGGCAGCTGCAAGTGGCTGGCTGGCTGCTGCGGATCGCAGGCGCTGAAGGCCCCCGCGCTCCGCGTCGAGACCTTTGCGGCCTGCGGCCTGCTGCCGCTGGCCCTGCGCTGCCTGGCTGCTCCAGACCCGCCGCTGCGGGCGATCGCCTACGAAGCGGCCGCGCTGTGCAGCCGCCGCCTGCAGGCAGAGTCCGGCAGCTTCAGGCGCGTCCCTGCTGCTACTCGTGCTCACATGCGCAGACTGCCGGCATCCCTGAGGCCGGCCTTGCTGGCACGAGGGGTGCTTGCCGACCTCGGGCATGCCGAAATGTGCACCAACACCTGCTATGCTGCGCCGCATGACGATTTACTCGCGGCGTCGGCCGCCACAAGACAAGGCCGGGCTTGAGCAGCCTAGCTCGGGCAGGGGTCAGTCCCAAGCTGCGGGGGACGATTGGTCTGCCAGCCATTTGCCTGTGCTGCCCCCCCCCCCCCCCCGGCACTGACGCCCGGGCTTGCGCCGCAGGGGCAAGTCGCAGCTGCAGGCCCTGCTGGGCCTCGCGCAGCGCTCCGCGGCCGCCCCCTTCCAGCAGCTGCCGGCGCTGGCGGGCGTGTTCCTGGCCGAGGCGGCGGTCGTGCTGCTGCAGCCGGCCAGCCCCCTCTACCCGCCACTCTGCAAGCTGCTGGCCGGCAGCGCGCGGCTCAGCCTGCAGGCGCGAAGCCGCAACCGCCCGCATTGTTGCATGGAGACAACCCTGTTTCTTGCCTTGCCGCCTTCTGCAGCATCGCTGGCGGCAGATGCAGCCGGCAGGACGCTCTCAACTCCTCAGGGGCGCTGCTGTGAGCAGCCGCCTGAGGCTGCCACAGGCGGCTCCGCCCTCTGCCTGCGCCCGAGTGTCTCCCGCGGGGGCTGCCACATGCAAGGCCGCCCACACCTCTCCGCAGCCTTGCGTGCCCACGCTTGCTGCTCCCTGCACCCGCTCTGCGTGTGTGTTGCCAGTTTCTGCCATGTCGCAGCCTGCTCAGGCTCCTGAAGCCGCTGCCGCGCCGTGCCAGGAGGTGCCGCTCATGAGCAAGCTGCTTGCCAGCTGCTCTGCGGAGCACCACGCGGCCGAGCGCACCTGGCTGCTGCAGCTGCTGCTGGCCGGCAGCCGGGGGCGGCTGGAGGCAGACGTCTGCAGGCGAGGCCTCCAGCATCCCCCGTTCCCCGGCTGCTCCTGCGAGTGAGCCCAGCTGCTGGTCTGCACTGCGTTCTAGGGCCTGCCGCTGAGCTGGAACTGAACTCACCTGAGTGGAGCTGAGCAGCGGCAGCGAGCCTGAATGCACTGAAGCGGCGCAGCAGGCTTGCAGAAAGGGGGACAGCAGCTGCGTCCCAAGGAAGCGCCTGCAGTGGCAGTGGGCTGGAATCACACGGGAACACACGGGACCAGAACAGCCCGGCATGCCGCATGCTCAACATTTCATTGATAAATTGGGTTATCAAGATGTATGAATTGAATGCATGGGACTCAGTAGCAGCCACCAGACAGGAGCAGCGCCTCGTGCCTCCAGCATCAGAGGCCGCCGCCCGCAGGAAGCGGTTCGTCGGGGAGCTGCTGATGGCGCTGCACGACTCGCCGCTTGCGGGCCCGCACCTGCAGCAGCTGGCGGCCGCCTTCCTGTGCGGCTGCGTGCCTCGGCTGCCGGGCTACGGAGCCGACCTGGCCGCCCGCGCAGGCGAGCCCATCCAGCCAGACAGCTTCAGTCAGGGGCCCTGTGTCAGCACGGGTAGGGATCGGGCGTTTTCGGGCGTGTTTTTGCTGCTTGAAGGGAAGTTCCCGGCCTGGCTGTTGTGAGTGGGGGTTCCAGGCTGTCTCGAGCTGACAGGAGCAAGCGCAGAGGCAGCTGTTGTCGTTTGGCAGACTTTCAAGGCGAATGGCGGAGGGCTAGGAGCGGCTGCTTGTGTGCCCCATGCCCGGCTGCCTGCCCTGGCGAGGCTAAGTTGCGCCTCTGCTTTGGCAGCAGCACGATTGCTCTTTGTTCAGTCGTGAATCAAACTGTGAACCAATCTTTGAGGGACCGAGCGGCATGCGATGCTGCAGGCTTGGTCTCCTGGCTGGCAGCGACGGCGGCCGCGCGGCTAGCAGCCGTCAGGGGCAGCAGGCAGCCGACTGCGGCTCTGCAGGCCATACAGGCGCTGCACAGCCTGCTGGAGCCTTCTGAGCCTGCGGACGGCCCGGCAGAGGAGCCAACAGAGCAGACAGCGGCGCCGCCGCCAAGCCTGCTGCGAACGTTCGGCCCGCCGCTCGCCGGCCTCTGCAGCGCTGCAGCAGGCGAGGCCCCCCACCCGTGGCCCGGTTGGCCTAGAAGCCAAAACACAAAGGTCAGGTAGCTTTGGAGACTAGCTGTAACTGCTCACACAAGCCTTTGGGTCTTAAGCATGGCACTTGCACTTTGGGAACTGCCTTTCAGGAAGCGTGACGCTAGCCCCCTCTGCGCCGGGGCGCCAGAGAATCGCCAGGCTGGCTTGTAGCATATGTAGGCCTCCAGGGAGGCGTGTGAGAGTGTGCCTTGATTGCCTGCCTGACAAGGCGGGAGCGGTGCACGCGAAGCCGCCCACCCGCCCGGTGAGAAAGCCGGTGGAGCTGCTGACTGACTGATCGACTGCGTCAGGCCGACACGGCTCAAGAGGCAGCGGCAGGTTTCTGACGGCGCCCGCTCGCGGCCGTGCAGGTGATGCGGCGGAAGCCTCCGGCGGCGGCGGCGGCGGCGGCGGGGATTTCCCGCCGCACAGGGTGGAGGGTCTGCCTGCGCTGTCGCCGACCATGTCTCAAGGTGATAGGCCTTAGGGTTTAGCAGCATGGTGGGAAAGGGGGGGGGATCTCGGTCCCCCAGCAGAAGAGGTTGTGACATTGATTCATTCATTCGGCCCCTCAGCTGCGGGGGCTCCGCTGCCAGAGGGCTGAGAATGGCTTGCTTGCCCTGCCTCGGCTCATCGGTCCTTGCCTTGCCAGGCTGGCAGGCTCGATCCGATGCAGAAGGCCCCGGGCCCTAACTCCCGCCTGTCGGTAACTCCCGCAGGCAACATCGCCAAGTGGAACAAGGGCGAGGGCGACGAGGTGGCCGCCGGCGACAGCATTGCCGAGATAGAGACCGACAAGGTGCGGCCCTAAGCCAGACCCTACTAGGGTTTATCTACAGCACAGAAACCCTACAACCCTTCAGCCTGCCGCATCCTCTCCGGCCGGCATTTGGGATAGAGATTTCCACGGCCGCCGGCCCCTGTCGCGTCCAGTTGAGTCAGTCCTGACCCTGCAGAACCCTAAACCGGCAGCTGACAGCCTGGCATTGCTGGTCCGCAGGCCACCATGGACTGGGAGGCGCAGGATGACGGCTTTGTGGCCAAGATCCTGGCGCCGGAGGGGTCCAAAGACGTGGCGGTGGGACAGCCTGTCATTGTCATCGTGGAGGACGAGGTGCGCGCAGGGTTTTCTCCAGGGTTTCCGCGGGGTTTCGGACGGCAGCTTGCGGGAGCTGGCGTGTGCTGCGACCTGGGTGTCTGCGTCTGCCAAGTCGAGGTTTAGGGTTTAGGGTCTCGGATGAGACGCAGCGATGAAACGTGGGGATGCAGGGACTGGAGGGGATCCGATAGAACAGGAAGTGGCGACGGAGTCAGGTGGCTGCTGCGCACCCCGCCTCTCTTGGCCGCTGCTTGCATGTGCGTGTGCTTACGGTGCGCAGCAGCAGGTTTGCTCCTGCCGAGCTCGGCAAGCAGGCTGCTGGCGGAAGGCATGGGATTCTGACGCCCAAAAACCCTTAAACATGGGACTCTGATGCGCTTGGGCCGCTGCGGCAGCCGGGCCCCGGGCTGTGCTGCCGGCAGCTGACTCAGCCAATGTGGTCGATCGCACGCCCCCCGCCCCGCAGGAGAGCGTGGCCGCCTTCAAAGACTTCACTGCAGAGGACGCCGCCGGCGCCAGTAAGCCCAAGCCGGCGCCCAAACCAGCACAGCCGCAGCAGCAGCAGCAGCAGCAGCAGGGCGGAGGCGAGCAGGCCGCAGCTCCGAAGCCCGCCCCTGCGCCGCAGCCTGCCAGCGGTGAGCACTTGAGCCCGCCCGCGCCAAAACGATAGGAGCACACATGTGCATACAGGACTAGGAGTAGTGGGAAAAACGCAAACAAGGGACCCCCGGCTGCGCTGCTGCCAGCCTGTGATCCAACAGCAGCTGCTGGGATGCGAGTGGGGCATGCGGCGCGCTTGGGGGCGCGTTGCTGCTGCCGCGTGATTCAGCTTTGGTTGTTTCACGAGGCTTTCTGGACCCTGCTGACAGCGGTTGTGTCGGTCGCAGGCGATCGGGTGAAGGCAAGCCCCTACGCCCGCAAGCTGGCCCGGGAGGCTGGGGTCGACGTGTCGCAGGTGCCCCATCCATCCGCCTCTCCCCCCTGCCGAGCCTCCTCTGCCTGAGCGGCCCCGGCCATGCAGCCTCCGCATCTGCTTCTGCCGGCGCCCCACACCTGCTGCCAGCCCATCGGCAGCCACACCCCCTCGGCACTGCGCGCTCCCGAGGCTCAAATCGTCCCAAGTTGGTTGCTTTTTTTGGTTTCTTCATTTCAGCTGCGTGCGCACACTCAGGCTCCCGCGGTCGTGAGAACCAGAAAACCCGAAATTCATCTGGGAAAGCCCGAAACAAGTCTGAAAGAAGCCTGGAACATGGCCGCAGGCGACCGCCAGCGGCCCCGGCGGCCGCATCGTCGCTGCAGACGTGCAGCAGCTCATCTCCAGCGGCGGCGGCAAGCAGCAGGCCGCCCCCAAGCCCGGCCAGCCGACGCAGCAGCAGCAGCAGCAGCCGGTGCGCGGCCCCCACCCCCGCTCGACGTCAGCCTCGCGACCTCCGACTGTAACGCCCGAAACCCTAACCGAAACCCTAACGCCCGCAGGTCGATCTGGGCGTCGACCTGGACGCGCGCGTCGCCATCGTCGGGCTGAACGGCAGCGGCAAGTCGACGCTGCTCAAGCTGATGACGGGCGAGCTGGACCCGCTGGACGGCATGGTCAAGCGGCACAACCACCTCAAGATCGGCATGTACCACCAGCACCTGGCGGACGCGCTGCCGATGGACATGAACCCGCTCGAGTACTTTGTGAGCCCCTTGCCTCCGCCCCCTCAAGCTGCGTTGCTGGTGGGAAGAAGCGGCCCCCTCAGCTAGAGATAGGCCTCCTCCTGCTGCGCTGTTGGCGTGAAGACAGAGGGCCTAGGCAGGACAGGAGGGTGAAATCGGAAGCCTGGAGCAGCGGTTGGAGCGGCTCCTTTCCCCGGCACGCGGTTGCAGTCTCTGGGGGAGATGCATGCGCTGTCGCCGCTGCCGAGCAGAGCAGGCTGCGGCCCCGGCACCCCACATTTCCCGCGCCCCTTGCCTGAAAGAAACACTCAGAAACGCTGCCTCCTTTCACCTGCCGCTCCGCCGGCCCCCCTTGACTGCGGCCAGCAGGGCTCTCACAGCCGACAGCGCCTCCGCTCCAGCCCTCTCAGCCCGAGCAGCGCTGGCAGCGCCTGAGCCCCGCTGCCTGGGGCCGCCGCAGATGGACTGCTTCAAGGACCTGCCGCTGGAGAAGACGAGGTCCGCGGTCGGCCGCTTCGGCATCACCGGCAAGGCGCAGACGCAGCCGATCCGCAACCTGTCCGACGGCCTGCGGTCGCGCGTCGTGTTCGCCAAGCTGGCCTACGAGACGCCCAACATGGCACGCAGCCGCCCTCCCGCGCCGCCAGGATCGCACGCAGCAGCCTGCAAAGGAAGGGCCGGGTGCTGGCAGGGGCTCAGCTTGTTTTTGGGGCAGCACCCCCGCAGCGCCCTGCAGCCTCGTCTTGAACAAGTTTCGCAGGCCGTCCTGCTTGCATCCGTTCCTGCCCGGCAGCTTTCCTGCAGCCTCCCCGCAGCCTCCGCTTGCCCATGAGCCCATGCATGTCCGCGCTGCCCCCCCTTGTTGCTGCGGCAGCACTCTAGAAGCACCATGCGCCCAGTGCTCGTCCGGAGCTCCCAGCTCGCTCGCAATGCGGCTGCAGCCACGCAGCGCCCTTCCCGAACGCAAGTCAGTCGCTGCTGCTGTGCCATCCCCCAGCTGCAGCAATGGTGAGGGGCCTGAGCAGGTTGCCCCGCTCGCCCGCAGCTGCTGCTGGACGAGCCGACCAATCACCTCGACATCGAGACGATCGACTCGCTGGCTGCCGCCATCAACAACTGGTAACCGCCTCGCACCTGGCGTTGTAACTCCTGCGAGCAGTTACAGCCGGTTTGTGCAGCTGCAGCCAGGCCAGAGGCCACACGGCGGCTGACCCGGGCGATTCTGGCTGTGTGTGTGCAGGACGGGAGGCCTCGTGCTGGTGTCCCACGACTTCAGGTCAGCCTTCCATCCCAAACCCAAAAAAACTGAATTACTGCTCAGATTTGCCAGTTGCAGCCGCGATGCTGCCTCTGCACGCTCGCCACATGCTCGCGGGCTTGAGCGCGAGTGCTGCAGCCACCGGCCGTCGCAGCAGCTGTCAAGTCTCGAGGCAGCCACAGCAACTGCCCCCCCGAGCAGTTGCAGGCAGCAGGCAGGCTGCGCTGAATCAGCGACTGCTTGGACGCGACACGCGGCGGCTGACTCATCACGTGCCACGCCCCCGCAGGCTCATCTCTCAGGTGGCCCAGGAGATCTGGCTGGTCGGCGACAACACGGTCAAGCGGTGGCCGGGCACCATCGAGGAGTACAAGAAGCACCTCAAGGCGCTGCACGACAACCTGGACGACTGAGTTACGCGCCGCGGCAGTTACAGTCCGGACGCCGCGTCGCCGACCCACAGGGCCGCGGCCCGTCTGCCTGCCGGCGCAGGCCTGCGGGGGCTGCTGCCGCCAAGAGCGGCCTCACAAGGGGTCCAGGCAGCTGCCCTCGCGGCCTGACTCACAGCGCGCCGCCGCTGCCGCGCAGACAGGCACAACCCCCCACAAACAGAGACTTGCTGCTGCTGCTGCTGCTGCTTAGCTGCTTCGATTCGTTGTTTTCCCGTCGGGCGCGTGGGCCCCAATTGCGCAGTTTAGCAGCGCACGGCCTCCCGCAGCCACACGAGGCATCCGCCCGCTAGGATTGAAGGAACCACAGACCCGAGCTTAGCAGTCCGCCTGCTGCTGCGGGCGTTACACAGACGCCGGCTGCAGAGCCGGTTCGGCCGCATGGCAGGCGGCCAGAGTGAAACAAACGCCTCCCTACGCCTGCCTTCACTCACAGCAGAGCAGCATACTCAGCATCAGCAGCTGAGGCAGGCATGCAGCACCTCATCCGCCAGACAAACGCCTCCAGCCAGGCCTGTGGCACTGCGTCTGTGAGGACTGTCAGCAGGCTACAGGCACCAGGCCGCCAACAGCGACCGGCTGCCTGACAGAGACAGGGACAAGCAGCAGCCGGGCCGCGGCAGCGGCGCCGAGCCGGTCTCTGAGCGATCCACCTCGCCCCCACGCATGAGTCATCACAGGCCCCGCATGAGTCATCACAGGTCGAGCCGCGCGCGCTGCAGCCCCTCCAGCAGGTGCAGCTTCTGCAGCGCGCGGGCGCTCGAGCGGTGCATGTGGTCCGCGCAGTTGGAGATCTGGTTGTTGACCAGGAAGCCGTCGAGCGGCGAGGGCTCCGGAATCGGCTTGAACAGCACCGGGTCCTCCTCCGGCAGCGGCTCCTCCCCGTTGGCCCTGCAGGCAGCCCGGGCAGCGGTTGGCGGGAGGCAACCACTTGAGCTGCTGGCAGTTGCAGTCACATGCCGGGCGCAGCGCGGCTGGCTGGCTGCTGCGATGCCCACAAGGCCTGGCGGTGCGGAAGGGGGCCCAGGCGGCGTGCCTCCGCTGTGCGTTTTCTTGCCGCCGCTTCTGCAGCCACTGCGACTGCTGCACCTGCTGCCGCGCCATGTTGCGGTGGTAGCTGGAGACCTGCGGGTGCGGGCGGGGGGGGTGCCGCTGTCAGGCCCCGCCACCCTCCGAGCGCAGCAGCACACCCAACACGCAGCACTGCCTGCCAGGGGGAAACGCTGCCCGGGTATCGCCACAGCATTGCCGTGCGCCCTATCAGCCAAGGGTCTTCTGCAAAGCCCCCCCCCCCTCCAAGATCCGCAGGAGGCGCGCCTTCTGCTGCTCCTCCACCACCTCGTCCAGGAACTCGTTCATGAAGTCGAGCGCCTTGAGCAGCTGCGGCCCGCCGCCGAGCGCGAGCTCCCGCGCGTCCCCCGGCGCTGCCGCCGTCGCCGGCTCCAACTGCGCCAGCAGCGCCTTGGCCAGCGCGCTGTTCTGCACCCGCAGCGGCAGCTCCACAAACACGTCCGTCCAGGCCAGGTTGGCGGCCTTCAGCTTCTCCAGCGTGAGCGGGCCGGCCTTGTAGGCCTCGATGAAAGACTCCTTCAGCTTGACGGCCTGCGAGCGTTGCCGGAAGTGCATGTGAGACAGCTTGTTTCTATGTGGTCTGGTAGAGGGGGAAGGGGTGGGCAGGGGGAGGGGGCACCTTGAGGCCGCCCGTCTGCGTGCGCTGCGGGTCGTAGATGAGGCAGATGCACTTTTTGATGCTCTCCTGGTAGTTGATGAACGTCTCGATCAGCTCCATCGTGTGATAGCTGCCCATCAGCGTCGACTGGTACCTGTGTC
This sequence comes from Trebouxiophyceae sp. KSI-1, assembly GCA_003568905.1. Lineage (NCBI taxonomy): Eukaryota > Viridiplantae > Chlorophyta > Trebouxiophyceae > Trebouxiophyceae sp. KSI-1. The sequence goes on along the minus strand of BHFV01000127.1, from coordinate 29,763 downwards.
CCCACGGGGGCCGTCTTCCAGTCAGGGCCCGCCCGTCGCCTCCGTACCCGGGCTTGGAGTGCGGCAGATGCAGTCAGAAGCGCAGACCATCCGACAGTGTTGTTGTCCACATTCACTTCCCGCAAGCAGCGCATCATCTCCAGCTGGTACGTGGCGCCGTCAGGGTCCTGGTCCTCGTCGTCCTGCCGGCTCGAGCTCTGCAAGCGGACGGCTCCAGGCTCGACACAGCCGGCCGCCGCTGGCTCGGGAGGCGGCTGTGCAGTGACATGTGGGAGGGCTCGCCGGAAACGGGTAGCAGTCGGTGACCTCGAGGCTGGTGCCGACCGACAAGCCCAGCAGCTGGCCGGTGACCAGCGCCGGCTGGCTCTCCTGGCAGTGCTTGACAATCTTGAGCAGCGCACTGCCCTCCAGCGTCACGGTACGCACCGCCTTGTCCTCCTGCCGCGCCTGGTGCGCCTGCGCGTAGCTGATAGGCGCCGGGGCCGCCATGGCCGGCGAGGAAGTGCTGATCAGCTCCTCCTCAGCGCCTGGAGGCGGTGATTCTGCCTGCAGTGACCAGTCCCCAATCGGCACGGGCGTCCCAAAGACATGCATACAACAGCATGCCGGAGTCGTGCAGGAGCACGCCTCTGCCCGCCAGCTCCGGTTTGCTGCACCCGATCAGACGTGAAACGAGTGCGATTGCCGGGCGGCAGCCAGAAGATAGCACGGCACTAACACCTCTTCCAGATTATATCGGTCAAAAGTGCATCCGCTGCGCCAGGCCTGGATCTGCCGCCGCCCTGCTTTCCCGCATTTCAAGGCTGGCACCTCCGGCAGGCAGCAACGACAAACCAGTTGGGCCTGAAGGCCGAGCCCGCCGGCATCTACACACGTAGCGGAGCCACGGGCGGCCCGCGACGCCCCCCGTCCCCCCAGCGAGGCCGGAGCGGCGATCGTGCCTATCGTCTGGGACCCGGGCCTAGCGGGCGGGGATGGTGGACATCCGCATCGCCGGCCGCTACCGGCTGGGCCGGAAGATAGGCAGCGGCTCCTTCGGCGACATCTACCTCGGTGAGGCGCTCTCGGGCCGGCTTTTCCGGGCACACCCTGGCCCGATTCGTCCGCCCGGGCGCTCGGAAGCGAGCGCGAGCGGCTGCTGACGCCCCGCCGGCCGCATGCGCAGGAACACACATCCAGACGGGGGAGGAGGTGGGCATTAAGCTGGTGAGGCGCCGATCTCCGGGGCTCTGGGGCCAAGGCTTCTGCACGCCCAGAGCGGGAGGCTGGCCGACAGGCGAGCTCACAGAGAGCCTCATGGCTGCGTGCAGGAGCCCATGCGGACGAAGCACCCGCAGCTGCTCTACGAGTCCAAGCTGTACAAGATTCTGCAGGGCGGCAGTGCGCCTCCCACACACCTGCTGGGCTGGCTCAGCCTGTGCTACTCCGTCCCGGATGGGCCTGCATGCTGGGAGGCACCGGCCAGGGCCGTGGGGGCTTTGCACAAGGGCGCCCCGTGCGCGCATCCTGGTGATGGGGCGTCGGCCGAGGTGGTTCCTGCGCCTGCAGCGGGCATCCCCAACATCAGGTGGTATGGCGTGGAGGGAGAGTACCACGCCATGGTCATCGACCTGTTGGGGCCGAGCCTGGAGGACCTCTTCAACTTCTGCAACCGGAAGTTCACGATGAAGACGGTCCTCATGCTGGCCGACCAGCTGGTGCGGCACCCCTTTCCCCACGCTGACGAGGGGCCTCCTATTTAATAGCTCGATGCTGAGCCCGACGCTCCGTGCAGATCTCGCGGATAGAGTATGTGCACAGCAAGAGCTTCATCCACCGCGACATCAAGCCCGACAACTTCCTCATGGGGCTGGGCAAGCGCACGAACCAGGTGCCCACAGCCCCCGAACACCTGCGACAGCGTGCAGTCGCCGCGTCGCTGGCGCGGTCGCGGGCAATCCGCCCGAACGCCACCGATCGCCCATTTTCGATGCAGGTGTACATCATCGACTTCGGGCTGGCGAAGAAGTACCGCGACCCGAAGACGCACATCCACATCCCCTACCGCGAGAACAAGAACCTGACGGGCACGGCGCGGTACGCGAGCATCAACACGCACCTGGGCATCGAGCAGTCGCGGCGCGACGACATCGAGTCGCTCGGCTACGTGCTGCTCTACTTCCTGCGCGGCTCCCTGCCCTGGCAGGCGCGCCGCCCCACCCTCTGCCCTGCAGAGGCACGCCCACAGGGCCGGGCGGCAGCCCGCATTTGCCGACGGCGCGGGGACGTACTGAAGCTGCTGCAGCGCCATCAGCGGGCCAGGGGCTGGAGGCGCGAGCAGCTGAGCCAGCAGCCGGGCCTTGGAGAGCCTGGCCAGACTCAGAGGCGGTTTGGCTGCACAGCGGCCGACTCCCCAGCCCGTGCAACAGCCGCTGACGGCTGGCCCGTAACGCGCACACAGGGCCTGAAGGCGGCGACCAAAAAGGTCAAGTACGAGAAGATCAGCGAGAAGAAGATGGCGACGCCGATCGAGTTCCTCTGCAAGGGCTTCCCGCTCGAGTTCTCGACCTACTTCCAGTACTGCCGCAGCCTGCGCTTCGACGACAAGCCGGACTACTCGTACCTGCGCAAGATCTTCCGGGACCTGTTCGTGCGCGAGGGTGCGGCCGCACAGCCGCGCCCGGCCAGATGTCTCGAGTCTGCAGAGGAGGAGACGCTGGGGATGCCTCGGCGCCGAGGTGCCGGGGAGGCATTGGGTGGGAGGGACGCAGGAGGCGTGTGGTGTGCCGGCTGCTGTGTGGCGCATCGGAGGCAGCTGCAGCTTTGAGAAAGGCAGCCTGCGGCTGCGCTGCGGCTCGCGGGTCGCAGCCCCGCAGCACCCGAGTCCTGTCAGGCGCAGTGCCAGAGCGGCAGTGGGCAGCCCTCTCGGGTGGAGGCTGCTCGGTGCAGCTGCGGGCGGGCAGGGGAGTGCCAAGCGCCACTGTGCGCCCCATGACCCTGCCCTGAAGCCCGAAGCCCCTCGCCCCGCAGGCCTGCAGTGGGACTACGTCTTTGACTGGACGGTGCTCAAGTACCAGCAGAGCCACATTGCGCGCACGCCGCCCGCGCTCGACCCGGGCGCGGTGGCGGCCGGCGTCGCGACCGCAGCCGGCGCGGGGCCCAGCCGCCGGCCCGAGGAGGGCGAGGCGGCGGCCGGCCAGGCGGCGGGGCAGCCGGGCCTGCCGGCGGGCGCGGCCGTCGGCACGGCGCCGCGGCCCGGCGCGGCGGTGATCCCGGGCGTGACCCCCTCGCCCTACCGCGCGCCGGGCGACCCGACCTCCCAGGTCGCCACTCGCAGGTCAGGCCTGCCGCAGGCTCCTGGGTTCCGGGGGTGCGCGGCCAGGGAGGGACCGCTGAGAGACGGGGCTGGCTTGCACGGCGGCCAGGCAGGCATGCATGTCATGGGTGCGGGATGCAGCCGTGGCGGCCGCCGGCGGCCGAGTGTTTGGTCTGCTCGCTGCTGCAGGTGAGCGCGCCTGACGGCGCCGGAGTGCCCGCGGAGGGGGGCGGAGCGCCGCGCGGGCCGCCGCCCCATTTCATGACCAAGCGGGCAGGCAGCAAGGGAGCCGTCACGAGGCCGGGAGCGAGCCTGCCTTGAAACGCGCACCACGGCGGGCTGCCAGAGGCAGCGGCCGCCAGTCAGGACCAGTAGGACCCGCGCCGCCCCCGCCAGGGGAGGCGGCCAGCCCCCTGTACCGCTCGCAGCAACAGGCAGTCCCCCCTGCAGAGCAGTCCGAGAGCGCTTGCTGGTTTGCTGGTCGCGCCAATCTCACCTCTTGTCACGTTGCTTTCCGCTGCTGCATCGGGGTTGGGGGGCGGCCGGGGGCAGACAGCCGGCCGGGCCAGGCAGGCCAGGCACCCTCCGGTGCTGCCCGGACAGCCTGGCCGTGTAAACACACAAGTGCGAGAGAGAATCCAGAGCAGGTCGCTCTGCTATCTGCCATTCCGCGCGTGGCCAGGTCATTTGCCATCCAGACGAACACCTGCTGCGCAAATGCTCGTAAGAGCAGCGATTGCTTTGAAGGTCGGTGGCTGAGGCAAAGCTCTGGCGAGCTTTGGACAAAAGAGCAGCTCTGCCCGATTGCGTTGTGCTACTGCTCGCCGGCGGCGGCAATCGATTGGAAACGCGCAGGGCGCCATTGGCGTATGCGAGCCCATCTTACTATATAGTAGGCATCCCGCTGACCGCAATAGAAACGCGATGTTGGACTCACGAGGCGTGGAGCGCTAATTCAGCTGGTGGGAGATGCCGTCTCTCGCCGCTGTGCCGGCGCAGACAGTCATCTGCGACAATGGCACTGGCGTAAGCTCCTCACAACTTGCGCGCTTTCCACAGAGGTTTGCGTGCTCTGGCACTGCAAGCGCTGTAATCATGCACTTGCCTCATACTCAAACCCGCTTGTCTGTCGGCAGTTCGTCAAGTGCGGCTTCGCCGGCGACGAAGCGCCCCAGTCCATCTTCCCCTGCATGGTCGGCCGCCGACTGCTGCGCTATGATGCCGAGCCCAGCAGCAGCGCCACCAGCGTCAGCGTACGCGACCCTACCATCTCTCTTTGTCGCAAGCTGTATGGCGCCCCAAACGCACAGCAAGCGGCGGTGCGTGCAGGACGTTGTGGTGGGCGCCGAGTGTGCGGCACAGGCGGGCAGTCTGGAGGTTTGCTACCCGATGACGGACGGGATAGTGACGCACTGGGACGACATGCACCGCGTGTGGGACCACACATTTGAGGAGGTATTGCACGTGGATACTCGAGAGCCGGGCGCACGCGTGATGCTGACGACGCCACCGCTCAACCCCACCGCCGCCCGACTGCGCATGCTGGAGACCATGTTCGAGCGCTACGGCTTCTCTGCCCTCAGCCTGCAGGTCCAGGCCGGCCTGGTGCTGTACGCGCAGGGTCAGCTCCTCTCGGCCTGCCTCCTCGCTGTCGGAACACAAACCACAGAGGCAAGCATGCTGGTTTTGCGCGCAGGCCTCCTCACAGGACTCGTCCTCGACTCAGGGGACGGCGTCACGCACGCCGTGCGCACCCTCTCCTCACTCCTGACCCGGATCTCCCAGCAACAAGCAAAGACGACGCCTGCATTACGAAGTAACGCCTGCCACTCTCTCCAGCCGGTTCTTGATGCGTCGGCCGCAGGTGCCTGTGGTGGACGGCCACTCCTTCCCGCACCTGACCCGCCGCATCAACGTGGCTGGCCGCCACGTGACAGCCCACCTCACGCAGCTGCTGCAGCGGCGGGGCTATGCGCTCGGCGGCGGCGGCGGCGCGGACGCAGACGCGGTCCGCCGCCTCAAGGAGCGTGCCTGCTTCGTGGCGCTCGACTTCCCGCTCGAGGCCAAGGCGCGCCGCTCCCTGGCGCTGCCTGGCTGATGCTGCCTGGGTGTGAATGACGCCTCCCTGGAAGCTGGTGAGAAGGCGGTAAAACGCTTGGCGGCGAGACTCAGCGGGCAAGCTCTGAGACAAAGCGGGCAGCTTTGCTCGACAGACTGGCAGCCGGTTATTTCCATGGGATGACGCCCAGCTTGGCTGGCCGGGAAAGGCAAAGCCATATTCATCACCCGGGGAAAAGCAGCACTCACAGCCAAGTGACAGTAATAACACGAAATGACGCAACGAGAGTAGTAACAAGAAGTGACGCGAATTGTCGTGCGCGCCTGCAGCTGGCTCGCGAGACGGCCTACCTGGCCCAGACGTATACGCTGCCGGACGGCCGCACCATCCGAGTCGCGGCGGAGCGCTTTGCCGGGCCCGAGGCGCTCTTCCAGCCGGCCCTGCTGGGCGTGGAGGGCGACGGCCTGTCCGACCTCGTCTTCAAATGCATCCAGGCACCTTCCCGCGCAGCCAAGCCCTGTACGTTGGCCACGCACATGTCTCAGAGGATGGCATGATGTCACAGCTGCAGCAAATATTGCACCTGACTGGCTCGAGCGTTTGAAATGCGAGGCTGGCGCCCCCGCTGACAGGCTGTCGCTCGGTCGCGCCCGCAGGAGAACGCGGTGGACAACCGCGCCCGCCTCTTCCAACACGTTGTCCTGTCCGGCGGCTGCACCATGCTGCCCGGCCTGCCGGCGCGGCTGGAGAGGGACTTGAGGCGGCTCTACCTGTCTCACGTGCTGCAGGCGGGCCGCCGCCACCGTCCCTGTGCCCGCCGGGATGCTCGCTTGCAAGCGGTGGCTTGCTCGGCACGCGCCAATTGCCAGCTGCCTCTCACTAGCAGTGTGCCAGGAGGCGCATGCCCTGAGTTCTGTTGGCAGAGCTGCCTGCCTCGTCGAGTACTCTCTGGCAGCCTGAGGGGAGGGGTGAAGCGCTGAGGCCGCGGGCGGCTGCAGGGGCGGCGGGAGGGCCTGAAAGGGTGGAAGCTGCGCGTGGACGCGGCGCCCAAGCGGCAGCACCTCGTGTTCCGTGGCGCCTCCGTGCTGGCCGAGATCATGGCCGGCGAGGCGGGCGGCGGCTTCTGGGTGACCGCCGCCGAGTGGCAGGAGGACCCGCACCGGGCGCTGCGCAAGTGCGACGGCCTCATCGCGCGGCAGAGGCCCGTCTGAGGCCGGACAGCTGCGGCCCTTTGCTCAGAGCACGGACTCCTGTATGGGCTGGCATCCCCTGCGCCTGCCGTTCACTAGATCGCCCATGCGCCCTGGAGCCGAGTCGCGGCAGGCTGCCGGGGGCCCACGCCTCGAGTGCGCCTGACTGCATGGATGGACCGGCAGCCCCGTCCCCTGTTGTTCACTTGCTGACCATGCCGGCCTGGAAGAGCTCCTGTAAGATAAACACTGGCTGCAAGCACGGCGGCCTGGCACAATTGAAACATGAAACATGCAAATAGAGGTCCATTAGTCATACAGCAACCAGGCGGCCAGGGTGCAGGCTGGGCGCCTGCAGACGGCTGTCAGCGGCCGGCCTGCTTTGCCAGCGCTGCCCGCACCGCCTCCCTGTGGCGCTCGATCTGGCGGCGCGCCTCCGCCCGGTCAGGCGGGCACGCCTCAAACGCGTCCCCCAGCGCCGCCAGCGCCTGGTTCAGCTGCCCCCTGCAGCATGAAATTCGCAGCGCTCGACTGCTGCGGAACATCACAGCTTGTGACACATGTGATGAGCCTTCACGAGCACATCCTGCAGATGAGAAATCATCCCCTGCTTGGTGGCACGCCTGTCTGGAAGCAGGCAGCAGGCGCACCGCTTGATGAGGTCCTTGGCAGCCACAAAGTGCCGGTTCGCAGCCGCCGCCGCGCTCTGCGACTCGGCCGGCGGTGCCTGAGGCTCCGCTGCTGCCGCCTGCGGCTCTGCCGACCCTCCAGCAGCCGCACTGCCCTGCCGGCCTCCGTTCAGTTCAGAGGCGCCGGCCTGCTGCACCTGCCGCAGCGCTCTCGCGATCCGCTGCCTGAGCTCCGAGTCTCCGGCCGGGCAAGCGGCTCGAGCCAGCTCCAGCAGCTGCAGCGCCGCCTGCGGGTTGCTGCGGGCGGCGGCATCAACAGCCTGACGGGCCAGCGCCTGCAGCCGCGCCTGGCGGCCCTCCTGCGGCGAGGCGGCGATGCCGCGGATCTGCCGCAGGATGCTCTCTGTCGCCTCCTGCTCTGGCCCTGCAGTTGGCCCTGCAGGTGCAAGGCGTCAGGCACGCTGCAATGCTGCCAGTGGCAAGCTCATCATAACTTGTGCAAGCTGGGTGGCAGGATGCGCACGGGCAGGGGATGCGACAGACGCTGGGGGCGTCGGCAGCTCTGGTCTTGAAAGTGGGCTGGCACCTGATGTGGGTGTCAGCGGGGCAGTCAGCGTTAGTCAAGGCGGCAGCGCCTCAATGCACAGCTCCAGGTAGCGGGAGAGAGATACCAGTCGGCTGCGTGGCGCCAGAGGCACTGGATGCCCGCCCAGAACTGCCCGGCTCCTCGGCAGACACGTCCTCCTCGCTCACTTGGACCAAGCCGCAGTAGCCTGCGGCCGTAGCGCGGTCTCCAGGCCCGCTCCAAGCATAGACATCCAGAGATATATACCTTGCTCCCAACCTTGGACCGGGACCGCACCGTCCCAGGGCGGTTCCGCCCGGCTGACGGCCAGCTGTATGCGCCGTATGTCGTCCTCTGCCTTCTGCAGGTACGTCTCCGGCTCGAGGCGCCGCAGCGAGGCTTGCGACATGGGCATGCGATTTGTCCCCTCCTGTTTCCGGGCCCGCGCCACTTCCACTATTACAGGAGAAGCAATCCCGCTGCTAGTAATGCAAGGCTTGAGTTTCCCGAATAGCCTGCACTGGCGTTCACCGAAACACTCCTTGCAGATTGCAGAGCCCCTTCCCCGGTCTGCATTCCGAGCTCGCCGTGATGCAGCAGCCAGTAGACAGGATCAAATGGGGCGTGTGAAGCCTTAGCTAATCTCTCGACTGCTGCAAAGAGCCCCGCGAGGAGCACCGCAATGCAGGGCGACAAATTGCGCGCTCGCTCCGGCTTCGCGCACCTGGAGCCCGACCGCGCGCCGGACAATTTTCAGGACGATGTGGACGTGGTCGACAAGCCGACGAGCGCCTGGCAGGATGAGTACAAGCTCCCGACAGGCGGGCTCTCAGCAGTCGCATCCTGTCCTGCTTTCGGAAGTGCCCTCCTGACGTCCCTCGTTCTGCGGAACAGTGATGGGAGGAATGATCCTGGTGCTGGCAGTCTCCGGCTTCGCAGAAGGGTGCGCTCCCGCTGTCCTGCTGCAGCACGTGCACATGAAGCCCGCTGCTGAGCCAGCTGGACTGCAGGGCGCGCACGCTACCATGGTGGGTGCAGCTGGCCCTGGCGGTCACCCTGGTGGCCATCTTGGTGCTGCTGGCCGCCACGAATCGCGTCGACCCAGGAGCTCTGGAGCCACTCGAAGCCGTCGGTGCGCCTCCTCCCGGCCCCTGCTGAGCCAAGACCCATGCCCATGCTTCCTCTCAACCTCTGCTCAGCATGCAGACCCGGTCGTGGTGGCGCTGGAAGACGAGGCCCAGTCGGCCGGCGTGCCCCAGCGCCAGATGTACCGCCAGGACGCCCGCGGGCAGTGGATGCGGCCGGCTCTGGGGGCGCCCGGCTGGGAACGCTATTGCACGACCTGCCACATCTGGCGGCCGCCGCGCGCCTCCCACTGCAACCGCTGCGGCTACTGCATAGTGCGTCCCGCCTCCCTGCCGCGCAGCGCGGCCTGGTACCATGCTCGCACTGCCGGTGCTCAGTAGACACGTGCTGGCATGCCTGGCGTTTTCCGGCTGAGGAGGGGGCCACACTGCAGGAGCGGTTTGACCACCACTGCGACGTCGTCGGCAACTGCGTCGGGCGGCGGAACCACCGCTTCTTCGTCGCCTTCCTCCTGGCCGGTGCGGCTCCAAACAAAAGCACCCGCCCGGCTGTCAATCGCAGCGGCGGCTGAGCACGGGGCGCGCAGGCCAGCTGGGCTGCTGCATGCTGGCGGCATGCGCGATCTACCGCCTGCAGGACTCAGGCTTCCCCAGGTGAGCTCGAATCGCCTGCGTCGCTCCCTCTGGCGACGGAGGAGGAGGGCGGCTGAGCTCGCGGAGAGCTGCGTGCAGCGACGCCACGTGGCGGCGAGGCGAGACCTTCGTCCTGCTGGTCCTGGCGGCGGTGTACTGCTACATGGTGCTCATGCTCTTCTTCGGCCTCTTCCACTGCTGCTCCATCGTGTGCGGTGCGTTCGCCAGCGGCCCCCTTTCGGCCGCCCGGCAGCTGCGCCTCTGCTTGCCGATCCATGCACTGTAGTGCTGACCGGACGAGAGTGGAGTGGGAGCATATATGTCAGGCGCGGCTGGCCGCAAATGGGTGGCCAAGCAGCGGCTGAGGGGGGCCCGCCGCCGGCGTGCAGACGTCACCACCAAGGAGTGCGCAGCCCGAGACGCGTCCGGCGCTCAGGACAGCTGCTGGGCCGGGCGCCCGTGTGGGGCCCTGTCGCTGCTGGGCGGCTGGCGGGCCGTGTGCTTTGCACCGATTGGATTGCGGCGGCCTGCCCGCGGCAGCCGGCTGATAGTCTTCAATGCCAGCGACTTGCCGCCGCCACCGGTCTGACGCTGACTGCTCTGGTTCTGGTTCTGGTTCGGGTTCCGGTTCAGTCTTCCCTGTGCCTCGTGTGTGAACTGGTGCCCTACTTCTGCCGCCACCGGCAACAAAGTGCGTTGGAAATCGGTGGAGCCGCCTGTTGCCTGGTAGCTTGATCACGGCAGGCTTGCCATCTCATGCTGCCCCGATCTCGTCTGGGTGCCCAAGTCTCCAGCACGAAGGTGCATTGCACCCAGGTTGGAAAATGGCTGAGTGGTGTCGAGAGTCGAGAGAAACGCCAAACGCAAGGGACACTGCGCGTTTAGAGACTCCGCCCGCTTTTAGTTCCCGGCACAGGACATGGGCGCCTCTTGCAGCAGCCAGTCCGGGCCGGACGACGACGCGCTACTGGCGGCAATCCGAGACGGCGACAGCGAGAACGTCCGCAAGGCACTGTTCCAGTCCCCCTGCTGCAGAAAAGCCTGCGTGCGAGCCCCTGGGCCAGCCACGCTGCGGCCAGTTGGGCGCCAAAAGCATCGCTGCTGACGCCCTCTCGGCGCCCGCGTCGCAGTTCTTCGCGACCTCGCGCTTCCGAGGGCAGACCTTCAAGTACTACGTCTGGGCCTCCCAGGTCTCCGCGCTGCACGTCGCCAGCAGTGCGTGCCCCCCACTTCGTTGCCAGCGGGAGTAATCCGGATTCTCGCAACGTATCTGCGGGAGGGGACGCTGCGCGCGGCGCACGAAACAGCGCTGCGCCCCCTGATCCCCTGAGCACTTTGCCTCGCGCCTGGGACGCGCGGCCCCGCAGCTCGCTTGACCTGCTCGGTCGGGAGGGGCACTGACGCCCGTGCTCGCTCGCAGATGAGGGCCACCTGGGCGTGCTGCAAGCGCTGGTCGACTGGGCGCGCCCCAGGCCCAACGCGACGGGCAAGGAGCGCAGCCTGTTTCTCGCCTTCCTGAACAAGTCTAACTCGTACGGCCAGACGGCGCTGATGCTGGCCTGCAAAAACGGGTGCGCACCGGGCCCCATCCTGCCCGCTCATGCACCGCTCAGAGACGATTGGAGACAGCCGCCCTGAGCCCTGGGCTCCTGCAGGCATGTGGATGTCGTCCGCTACCTGCTGCAGATGGGTGCTGATCCGCTCGTGCCGGACAAGGTCCACTCGCGCACCTGCCTGCACTACGCCGCCTGGAATGGTACGCTATTTTTCCTCTCCCTCCCACTTCCCCCTTTTCCCCCGGCACCACCCCCGCCTGCTGAGGCGCGAGGCGGGCGCATGGCGCAGGCTGCGCCGACTGCCTGAGCCTGCTGCTGTCGGCGGAGTGCACTGTGCGGCTCTTCAATGGCTTGGTAGGCGGCGCGCACGAGGCGGTCGTAAACGACGCGATCGGGACCTCACGGTGCGGCCTGCGGGGCTCCCTGGCGGCCCATGCCTCTCCTCTGTGGGAATGTGGAGGATCCTGAGGGCGGGACAGGAGAGGGACAGAGGGGTTCAAAAGGACGCTCTACGCAGCCAGCTTGGCTGGAGGCAGGGGGTGCACGATCCCGCGCTCCTGCCGTGAGGGTTGCCTGATGCTCGGCCTGCAGGATGGTCGACATGCGGTCCGAGTCCGGCCTGACACCGCTCCACTTTGCCGTCAGCGCCAGCACCACCTCTGCAGGCGAGCAGGCCCCGCCCCGTCCTCCTCACAGACACTCAGGAGGCAATCGCTGCCAGGCTGTCAGAGCCGGGCTCCCACCTGCCCGCGGCCCACTTGCCGAGCAGCGGCTGCTGCGCGCACCTGCCTGCTGCGCTTCCCCAGCCCAACAGCAGCCGACTCTGCGCCTGGGAGGTGGAGCCACGGCCCACGTTGAGGCGGCCAGCCCGGCTGGCGCGCAGTCAAGGTGCTGCTGGAGAACGGCGCGAGCTTGACGGCGGAGGTAACGCAAGGCGCCTGCTACTCCACCTGGCCGATGCGGTCCACGCCGCTGCACATCGCGGCCGCAAAGGGCAGCGTCACCGTCACGCGGCTGCTGCTGCAGGCGCAGGCCCGCCTCCCCCCTTTCCCCCTCCCCCCGAGTTGCAGCAGCAGCGGCCCTGGCTCGGCCAGGCACCGGCACACCAACCGGCCAGGCTCCGGGCACAGACCCGCGAGCGGCCCGGCCTGAGCTGAGGCTGCAGGGCTGTCTTGGCTGCCGAGTCGAAGTGCAGGTGACGTGGGCTCGGGAGGGAAAGGAGGGGGGGCAGCAATGATCTGGCGGCGGGGCGGGGAAGCGTGGCGAGCGCGGCGCTACGCTTGGGGCGCTGCTGAGGAGCGAGGCGGCCGTCCGCAGGCCAGCAACCCGCACATAAACGGCGACATACGCGCGTGGCGTGACGGCAACGGGCGGCAGCCCGCGGAGATCGCGCGCCTGCTGGGCAACGCGCGGCTGGAGCACATGCTGGACCCGGCCGTGCCGCTGCGGCAGGCCGCGCACGGGCACAGCCACCGCTCGCTGCGGTCGCTCGGCGCGCCCGCGCTCACCGTGCTGGCGGGCAAGTGCGTGCAGGCATGCCGCCCTCCAGCTCTGCGGCTCGGCCAGGGAGAGCACAGCGCTGCCTCCCTGCCGCAGTCGGTCAGGCTTCGGGGGCACCAGCTGGCTGCGCGAGGCAGCAGGCGCGGAAGGATGGAAGGGGCGGCAGGCACGGCCGCTTGGAAGTCCCTGGTGCCGCGCTGAGCTGCCATCGTCTGCCCTGCAGGCGGCGCTGCTGGCCCAGCTGGACCTGCTCGGCTGGCAGCTGCGGCTGCGCGACGGCGCGGACGCTGCGATGCCGGCTTCGCTCAAGCGCCAGCTGCGCAAGAGCGGCAAGGGCGGGCGCGCGGCCGCCGCCGCCGCAGCAGCAGCGGTGGCGCCGCCGGAAGCAGCTGCGGGCGGCGCGGGCGGCGAGAGCGACTCGGACTCGGAGGAGAGAGAGGCTGCCGGTGCGCCTGCTGACTGGCTGCAGGGGTGGTCGTGCGTCTGCGTGCCCGAGTTGGGTCGTGCAGCGTCGCACCCAGCGCCACCGCCAAATAGGGGCGGACGGTGGACACGCAGCGGGCTGTGGGACCAAAAGGACGCCTGCTCACGCAGCCACCGGCACTGCAATGTGAACCTCTGCGTGGACTCAAGGAGGTCGGCTCGCAGGCGAAGCGGCTGCGCCTTCGGCCGAGGGGGAGTGCGCCGACGGCAGCAGCGCCGGCGGCGGCGACGAGGACGCCGAGCCGCCCAAGCCCAAGGCGGCGGCCTCGGGGCGCAACCAGGAGTGCGGCGTCTGCCTGGACAGGCACGGCCCCCCCTCTCTTGCTTTTCCTGCATCAGATGCAGGCAGCCAGTGCCTGTTGGCCCCTCTCGAGCCTTTCAAGGCTCGGTCGCCTTGTTTTGGGTGGCCGCCAGCTGCCCTGCGGCCAAGCCGTCCCTGCCTGCAGCCTGGCAGCTCTACGCAGCTGCTTGGGGGGCCGCAAGCGTGGCGGCGGCTGACTCTGGCCGCGCGGCGGGCGCAGGCGGACGCAGCTGCTGATCGGGCAGTGCGCGCACGAGTGCTGCTACGAGTGCGGTCTGCAGCTGGTCAAGAAGACCAAGCTGAGCAAGAGCAGCATACGCTGCCCCTTCTGCCGCGCGCTCATCGGCCAGTTCGAGCTCAAGGACAAGAGCAACCTGCCGGTGATGGTGCGGCGGCCGGGGGAGCCGCCCGCCGCCTGAGCCCCTCTCCGACGCGCACGACTTTTCCCGCCCCTTTTTGCGACGATTTTGCACGGCACGCAAGGCTCTGGAGGTGGAGAGTGTAAGGGAGGCACGGCGAGAGGAGCGTGTGTGTGTGTGAACAATGTGTTTGGTGACACGTGGTGGAGCCTTCTGTGACATGCAGCGGCAGCGTTTTGGACGCTGCCCCGTGCGACTGAATTACGCCCGCCCAAGGGTGCTGGCCCTCATGACGCGGCGCAGCGCCTCCCTTTTGCCTGCCGCAAGGCAAGGCGGGGCCTGCGACCGCTAAAGGGCCCGGCACAAGGGGCCGCCCTTGGGCCTTCTCTTACTTCCTGCCTCTTTCTTGTCTGCACGCCGCCCCCCGCTTGGCGTGTTTGAAGGACCAGCAGCCAATTGACACCTCGGTTGTCTGTTCCGTGTTCACTCTCCTCGGTGTGAAGCTGTCATGACTCAAGCAAGGCGCGAGCGAGAAGCAACTAGCACTGAACGAGCTCAAGCAATCATACAGCCAGCATCGTGGCTTCTAGGCGTCACTGTCTACCCGTTGTGCCTAAGCAGCTGCAGCAGCTCTCTATCCCGCCCGGCCGAGCGGCGCTCTGTCAGCATACCTCCGAGACTGTCTCCAGGGAGTGCGTGCTCGCGTAGGCGTCGCCGGATCGGCAGGACATGTCAGCCGCCAGCAGGCTGAGCCGCTCGGCAGAGGAGCTGTTGCGGTCGTCATACTGCAAGCAAGCGACCCCACTGCTGTCAGATGCAGGGAAAAGGGGGGCCACGCGCGAGTGTCCTTTGCGCCTCATCATGAGGCGACACACAGCAGAGCAAGTGTTTTAAGCAGGCGTGTGCACAAACACCGCCGTCTGCGGTCCTCTGAAGCTTGTGTGGGTGCCCCCACATTCGCATGCCTGCTCTTGTTCCCACGCGCGAGGGATGCGTGAGCTCGGCCAAACATCTCTGCGCGCAGCAAGTGTTGCAGGAACAGGGAGGAAGAGTGTGCCTGGTCGAGCGAGTCCCTGCTGTCGGCGCGCAGCATCGTCAGGAAGGCCGGGAAGTCGACGCCCTTGTGCACGCTCGCCTCCCGCTTGCGCGCCTCTCGCATCGCCTGCGCCAGCGCCGCCTCCGCCTGCGCGGCCCCACGGCTCAGCCCGAGAGCACTCCTGCGCCTCGGCTGCCACCCCACGCAAGTCGCATCGCAGGCTCCGGTTTTCCGGCAGGTCGGACTGTCACTGAGCCCGGGCGGCGGCAGGGGAAGGCGGGGCGCGTGCCTGCGCGGGCGGCAGCCGTTCGCGTAGGCAGGCCAGCATGTCAGCCGCGTCCCACACGCCGTCGCCGTCCGAGTCCAGCCTGGCAAAGGCGCGCCGCGCGGCCGGCAACCAGGCTGCGGCGCGTGCCTGCTGCAGCGCGCCCCAGTCGAGCTGGGAGGCGGCCAGCTGCGAGCGGCGCACGGTGCCGGTGCGGCCGCTGTCGACGAGGTCGAGCAGCGCGCCGGCCTCCCGCCGGTCCAGGCGGTAGCCTGCGGCAGTTACGGCGCGCGTGCGAGTCAGTTACAGTCTGCCCGTGAGGCTCTGGCGCGCTGCGGAGCTGCTCCTAGGCACGTGTGGCCGGAGGCTTCTCGACAGCAGGCGGCAGCGGGCGGGAAGACAGCTGACAGCTGTCAGGCTGTCGAGCCCCTCTCTAGGAACTGGCAGATGAGTAACGGTGAGTCATGGGAGCGAGGCGGGCGCACCGAGCGCGGCCAGGTCGGCCAGCAGCTGCCGCCGGCTGATGGCGTCCCCCTCGCCGAACCTCAGCTTCTCGTACAGATACTGCAGCGGCGAGTCCGCGGGGCCGACCAGCAGCGGCCGCGCGCGCGTCCCCAGCGGGCACTCCGTTTCGGCCGCCGGCGCCGCGCCCGCGCCGGCCAGCAAGTCCGCCGCGATCGACTCCAGCACCGTCCGCTTGAGCAGGCTGCTCTGGCCGAAGCGCTGCGCGGCGCCGGGCGCGCGTTTAGGGTTTAGGGTTTGCGTTAGGGTTGCGGTCAGGGCGAGCGGGGGGTCTGGCGTGGAGCCAGGGAGCCGCGGCCTGTCTTTCACAGGCACAGGCCGCGGGCTTTCCTTCCCGAGAAGCGCCAGTGCCCAAGCGGCGCTCGCGGCCGGAAGGGGACTGTGGAGTGGCGGCAAATGCGAGGGGGCCGAAGAGGCATAGCCTCTCTTTTCAAAAGGCAGCACAACGACAGTCGCATGCCCTTCCTGCGGCAGGCGCGGCTCTGGAAAGAGGCGGCGTGCCTGGATGCGCTGCACCACGTTGAGCGCG
Source organism: Trebouxiophyceae sp. KSI-1 (assembly GCA_003568905.1). Taxonomy (NCBI): domain Eukaryota; kingdom Viridiplantae; phylum Chlorophyta; class Trebouxiophyceae; species Trebouxiophyceae sp. KSI-1. Next base: position 13,756 of record BHFV01000127.1, on the reverse strand, counting down.
AGCTGCTTGCCGGTCGAGCGTTCGGCCGAGTCGCCGCGCAGCCAGGGGTGCCGCAGCGCCTGCCGCGCGCTCGGCCGCTTGGCGGGGTCCTTGTGCAGCAGCTGGCCGACGAAATCCTTGGCCTCGGCGCTCACGTCGGCCCAGTAGGACTTTTCAAAGTTGAGGTCGTCGCACAGGATGGACTGCCTGCGGGGGCGGCGGCGCCGGGGGGTTGGCTTCAGGCAACTGGGTGTTGTTCGGAGCGAGCAGCAGAGGTCTGCCTGAGAAGGAAGGGAGGGGCAGGCGGGTGGCGTGCACTGCTGCCTCAGCAGGGGTTGCGGCGCCCCGGCGGAGTCAGGGCGGAGAGGCCCAGCAGCTGGCCTGTGAGCCGCGCTGCCAAGTGCATGGCAGTACTTTCGCGCCAAGCAAGCAGCGCCAGGAAGAGGCTCATTCGATATTTGCGAGCGAGCTGCAGGATCGTGTGTGGCAAAGCAAACTCCACTGTATTTCTCTGGGGTCTGCAGTCCAAACAGAGGGCCAGGTGCGCAGCGGGGCCGTGCTCTGCTGCCGCCTCATCAGAGGGAGGGAGGCGCGCCAGATGCGGGTGAGCGACGGCCGGTGCGGGTTGCGTTTGTCGTCGAACGGGAAGCGGCCGGTCAGCAGCTGGAAGGCCATCACGCCCGCGCTCCACACGTCCGAGGCGGGGACGACCTTGCAGGAGAGCGCTTCCGGCGACATGTACCTGCCGGCGGGCGGCTGAGGGTCAGGACGGGCGCGGCGGGATGCTTTCGCCTTCTGCTGCTCTCTCCCAAAAACCGATCCAAACGTGTTTGGGATGTGGCCGCGCGGGACGCCATCAGCCATGCATCTGATGCAGGGACGATCGTGTTTTTTGGCCCAGGACGAACGATGGCACGCAGTGACGCTTGCAAGCAGCGTGCCGCGGTCCCGCTTCTACAGCAATCCTGTGGGCGCAAATGCGTGCCGCTGCGGCAGGCAGCCTCCGATTGCGACAGCTGCGAGTCTGCCCTGGGCCGGCAATCGCTGCCCTGGCAGCTGTGCGGCTGCTCTGCTGCGCTGTCAGCCCCTGTAGTCCCCCCCACCACTCGACCTGCTCCCCCTGCGGCAGCCGGAGCAGGCCCGACCCCTCGCTCGGCGGCCGCCCAGTCGACAGCAGCCGGCGGGGGCGCGCACCAGGGCGTCCCCTCCAGCCCCAGGTCGGTCCGCGGCAGCGCCTCCGGCTCGAAGGGCACCGCCAGGCCAAAGTCGATCGCCTTGAGCGGGGAGCGCTCGCTCTCGTTCAGCAGCAGGAAGTTGCCCGGCTTGACGTCGCGGTGCAGCAGGCGCGCCGAGTGGCACTGGGCCAGCGTGCGCAGCACCGCCCGCATGTAGCTGGCCACCTGCAGCCACGCGGCGAAAAGGGGCGTGGGCGGTCTGCTGGCGGTAGGAGGGGGGTTGTGGTGCGCCAGGAATCTGTCAAGACGCGAGGCCTCACAAGACAGCAGAGTGTAACTCCGTACCCATGTCTCAGAGCCGCAGGACCGGAGCATGCAGGCATTCAGGAGGGGCTGGGCAGGAGGGCGGGGGAATGGAGGCGAGGTGCGGACCGTGCGTTCGCTGTAGTGCCGCGAGCCGATACGGTGCGCGAGCTCGCCGCCGCGGCAGAGCTCCATGACGATGTGCACGTGGCTGTCGTCTTCGTAGACATCCTCCAGGCTCGCGACCGCCAGCGAGCCGCGCAGCCGCCGCAGCGCCTCGACCTCCTGCCGGTTGGCCTCCAGCCGCCCCCGCCGCTTGGCGTCGTTCCACTCGGGCCCCGTCGGCGCCTTGGCGATGCTCTTGCAGGCGTACTGCTCGCCGGTCAGCTTGCAGGTCACGCGCCGCACCGCCCCGTTGCCGCCCGCGCCCAGCAGCGGCTCGTCCTCGTGCAGCTCGAAGCGGGCCTCCAGGCCGGCCGGGTAGCCGAAGAGCGAGTGCTGGCGGGAGACGAGGACGGTCGGCGAGCCGGCCTGGCCGATGCGGCCCTGCGCGGGCTCCTGGTCCCTGCAGCGGCGGCAGCCAGGCGGCATCAGCCTGCCTGAGGAGAATCTCACGAGCCTCCAGAGCTGCAGCAAGCCCATCCGGTGGTGGCCCACAGCTCCAGGGTACGCCAAGCGCGGGAGGTACTCCCGTGGCTCGGGTCGGCCCTCAGGAAAGGTGCAGCTCGCGCTTGCTGACTCGGCCAGGCAAGTCATCTCCCGCTCGAGTGTCCGCACTCGGCGAAAAGCGGCCGAGTGGCGGCGGGGCAGCATGGAGGTGTACAAAGCAGACTCGGGGGGCTAATGCATGGCGCAGGCAGCGCGACATGCGCATATGCCAGGCGTTAATGGGGGTGCAAATGCGGCGCGCCTGAAGGACTTGACGGTGCGTCGGGCGGGCTCCGCGACGGTGGCGGTCGCGCGGGCGGCTTGCCCCTCGCCGCGCGCCTGCTTCGGCGCGCCGGCCCGCCAAAGCCGCTGGAACTGCGCTCGCAGCGGGGTGCGGCCGCCCTGGCGCGGCTCGGCGGCCGCCATGCGTGGGGGTCTTTGCTTTCCTCTCCTCTGTTTCCACCTCGTGCAAAAGTGACTTCATCGGGCACGTTTTCCGCGCCAGAATGGCAGGCAGGCAGCTTGCAAGCTGGCAGATCTCGACCAGCAAGCGGCGCTAGGAATTGCGAGATTAAGCACTGCGCAATGTCCGTTTGGGGCTCGCAATGCGCATTGTCGCCTTGACCGGCGAGCATCACCGGAACAATTCTCGCCGCATCACCACTCGCCCTTCTCCGGTTTCGGTGCCTCAGCTCTCGCAGGCTATGTATTAGTGCTGTTGAGGGCATGCGTACCGCTTCGATGAAGCGAAAGGCGCTCGCAGCGGGGGAAAAAGGCAGCGCGGCGCCCAAGCGAGCCAAGCGCTCCGTCGCTGCGACGGCGGACATAGAGGAGCTGTTCACCCCCGAGCAGGCACAGGACGTGAGGCACTTCCTTTCCTCTCCCTTCCCGGTCCGCCTTCCTCGAGGGAAAAACAAGACATCAAGATTGGTGCCTACTCCCCCAGGTGCGGCGCAGCCTGCTGGAGTGGTACGATGCGAGCCACCGCGTGCTGCCGTGGCGGCGCAACCCGCGCTCCAAGCTGCCGCCCGCCTCGCCCAGCGGCGAGCAGGGCGCGCCGCTCGACATGCCGCAGCAGCAGTTTGCGTACCAGGTGTGGGTGAGCGAGGTGATGTCGCAGCAGACGCAGGTGCCGCGCGCGGCCGAGTATTTCCGCCGCTGGGTCGCCCGCTGGCCGACCGTGCAGGCGCCTGCCAGGCCCCCCTCTCGCTTGCATCAGTCGGTGCCGAGGAGTGCCGGCCTGACAGCAGCCGCTGCTCCGCAGGACCTGGCCGGCGCAAGCGAGGAGGAGGTGAACGAGATGTGGGCGGGCCTCGGCTACTACCGCCGCGCCCGCTTCCTGCTGCAGGGCGCGCGCTACGTGGCCGAGGACCTGCAGGGCGCCTTCCCGCTCGCGAGCGCCGAGCTGCAGAAGATCCCAGGCCCGCCTGTGCCAGCCCCCCACCCGACCGCCTGGCCGCGGTGCAGGCTTCTGAGCCGCGGCCTGCCGCAGGCGTCGGCCCCTACACGGCCGCCGCGGTCGCCAGCATCGCCGGCGGCGAGGCGGCGGCGGTGGTGGACGCGAACGTGATGCGGGTGCTGGCGCGGCTGCGCTGCCTGGACTGGGAGCTGAAGGAGACCAAGCGCTTTGGCGGCGTGGCCGGCCGGCTGCTGGACCCGGACCGCCCCGGCGACTTCAACCAGGCAGCCCCTCGCTGCTTGCCATGGCAGCCAGCGGCGTCGCTGTTAGCTGAGATGCGGTCTCATGCAACCTCGACAGGCTGTGATGGAGCTGGGCGCGCGTGTTTGCACCGTCCACCAGCCACCCGACTGCGCCGGCTGCCCGATCCGAGCGCACTGCTTGGCTCGGGAGCGGGGCACCGCGCAGGACTTCCCCACCAAGGTCGCTCCCGAAAAAAACAGCCCCTGCCAGCCTGCTTCGGGCCGCAGGGCTGCACTCACGCGGGACCCGGCTGCAGGCCGTCAAGGCGGCCAAGCGGGAGGAGTTTGCCGCCGTCTGCGTGGTGCAGCTGCGGGCGGAGGCGGGGGACCACTTCCTGCTGGTCAAGCGGCCGCCCAGCGGCCTGCTGGCCGGCCTGTGGGAGTTCCCCGCGCGGCCGGCCGAGCCTGACAGCAGCCGGGTCGAGCTGCGAGCCCTGCTGGACGGCTACCTGGCCGACTGCCTGGGCCTGCCGCTCGGGGAGGGCGGCCTGCGGACGCTCGGCCGGCAGCACCTGGGCAGCGTCGTGCACGTGTTCAGCCACATCCGGCTCACGCTCTCGGTCGAGAGGCTGCTGCTGGAGGCGCGCCCCTCCCCGCCCTCCTGTCTGCTTGGGCGTTGTTGGGGCAGCAGCCGCGAGGAGGCGCTGGGCGGGTCTGCACGGCGAGGGCTGCTGCTCGTGGCAGAGGCACTCCTGCCTGATCATGGCCTGCTGGGCGTGCAGGGGCCGCTGGACACGGGGGCAAGGGAGGCGGACGAAGCTGCGGGCCGGCCGGCGGTGCGGTGGGTGCCTGCCGGTCGCATCGGCGGCGAGGGGCTGTCCTCGAGCGTGAAGAAGGTGCTAGCGCTGGTAGAGAAGGCGGACGGCGCCGGGAAGGCCGGGATCGCCAAGTTCCTACGGCCCAAGGACCTATGAACTGTTGAACAGCCTGTGTTTTGCACACCTGCCACCCTCGCCCGTCGTGCCAACCAGAACGGAACGGCATGCATCTGGTCGCCGCCGCGCTCCCTTTGCAGCCATGGACGACGGGGACGGCGCGTGCCCGCTCTGTCTGGAGGAATTGGATCCGACAGACTGCCTGCTCGCCAGCCGGCTGTGCAAATGCCGGTTTTCGGTGTGCCTCTGGTGCTTCCGGCGCATCACGGAGGACTCCGCAAAGGAAAACCGGCCGGCCCTGTGCCCGAACTGCCGTGAGCCATACGACGTCGAGCGTATCACGCGAGAGGGCCGGCAGCTCAACCCGGAGCAGTGAGACCCCTGCTTCCTCTCTCACACTGCCCGACTTGAACGGTGGAAGCCGCGCTGTCCGCCGCCCCGCCCTTTAGTCGCTCCTCTTGGCAGCACTGCCTGCCAATCCGCCACCCAGGACAGCTGCGAGACGACCGTGGGGCGGCGTCGGCGGGGTCTGGCTGGCAAGCTCAGAGCTTGGCCGCCCTGCGGTCGGGTTCGGCGATCGCGGCCGCCGACCTGCGCTTTCCCGCCCTGGGATCCCCAGGCGTTTTAGCGGCTGCGTGTGCGCACGCGCAGGCTGGAGGAGGTCAAGCGGAAAAAGGGAAAACCGGAGGAGAAGCGGAAAACCGCGGCCACCGGAAGGCCTCGGAAGGACCTGGCGGTGAGCTGTTGACCTGTTCTGAATGCACACATGCCTCAGCAGCGCTCCTCAAGCCCGAGGAGGCTCATGACGCGCGCCCTCGCTGCTGCAGAACGTGCGGGTAGTGCAGCGCAATCTGGTGTACGTGGTGGGCCTGCCGATGGACGTGTGCTACGAGGAGACGCTGTCGAGCGGGGAGTACATCGGCCAGTTTGGGAAGATCGTCAAGGCACGCCTCTTGTTCCGGAAGCCAGTCATGCAGATTCAGAGCTCTACCTTTCTGAGCCTGCAGCGGCCGGGTGCAGATCTCGGTGAGCCGGTCGGGCCCCTACGGCTCCTCGGCTGCCAAGAACGGGCCCACCGGCAGCGCCTACATCACGTTCAAGCGGACGGAGGACGCGCGGCGCTGCATAGAGAGCATCCACGGCACGACCTGGGAGGGTCAGCTGCCGCTCCCCTGCCTGGGCACACCGCAAGCCCAGCAGGACGAGGACGGTTCCAAATCGGATGCGACACTTGCAGGCAAGCTGGTCAAGGCGTGCTACGGCACGACCAAGTACTGCAACGCCTTTCTCAAGGGCCTGCCGTGCAACAACTCGGACTGCCTGTACCTGCACGACGTCGGTGCGCCGCCCCCTCCTGAGGCCGCAAGCAATGCAGGCACAGATGGCGGCTCCTTTGGCATGCCATCTGCACGTCTGGGAGAGCTGTTCTCTCAGGCCGCAAGATTTGCGGATGCAGCCGCGGACGAGGACAGCTACACGAAGGAGGAGACCAAGAGCAGCCGCTTTGTCAACCTCGTGCACGCCGCCTCGCTCAACCAGGCAGCCGCCGTCGCCAACGGGCAGCTGCACGGCGCGCACTCGGCCGGCGAGCCGGGCGCCGCCGTCGCGCTGGAGGCCGGCACGCGCTCGGGCAGCCACGACCCGGAGCCGCTGTCGAGCGCCGAGGAGGAGGCGGGCGACGGGAGCGGCTGGCCGGCGCTGCAGGCGGGCGCGTGGGCGAGCAAGGCTGCGGCCGCCTCGCAGGCACGCCCCTTTTCCCGGCAGGGGGGGAGCACAGGTCGAGCGATCAGGCTTGGGTGCGAGGGAGGCAGGACGAGAGAGAGGCGGAGCTCCATCAGAGGGAGAGCTGAGGCGCGCGCGTTCGGTCTGGCAGGCGGTGCCGCCGACGGCGGACGCGCAGGCGTGGCCGGGCCTGCCGGGCGCCTCCGCGGGCGGCAGCAGTGCGGACGTCTCGGAGGCGGAGGGCGAGCCGCGGCCGCCGCCGGCCGCGCGGCCGGGCATGAGCATGGCGGACAAGCTGGCGCGCGGCAGCCCGGCGCCGGCCAAGCCGGAGGGCCGCAAGAAGCTGACGCCGCTGGCGGCGCGCGGCAAGGCGCCCGGCGCGGCCGAGCCGGCAGGCGGGGAGGCCAGGACGGGCGCCGCCGGGCGGGACCGCCCCAGCCCGCCGCGCACGCCGCAGCCGCTGCAAAAGCCGCCGGCAGCGGCGGCTGCAGCGGTTACAGCGCAGCGGACGGGGGCGGCTGCAGAGGCGCCGGTGGCGGCCGCTCCCAAGCAGCCGCCGCCGGGCTTTGCCTGCGTCAAACCCAACAAGGCACGGCGTCGCGAGCTCTCCGTGTGCGGATCTGAGAGGGATGCGCGGGGAAGGAGGCCTGACTTGCGGCGGCGGTCCAGCTGCAGGCGCCCCTGCCGCCAGGCTTCTCCCACCCGGCCGCCGAGCAGCCGCAGGCGCAGCCGCCGCAGCAGCAGCAGGGCGCGGCGCTGGGGGCCATCTGGGCCTCGTCGCTGGAGCCCGCAGCTGCCAGGCACGCGCCCCCTTGCTTATCCTTACCGTTGCCCCGTACCTGCTCAGCAGCACGCCAAACAGCGCGCCTGCCACCGGCGCCGCAGGCCGCCCAACGGCGCGCCGCCGGGCTACGAGACGCCGCTGGCGGCCCCCCGCCCGCGGCACCGCTCCCGCTTCGACTTTGCCAACTGCAGCACGGACGAGCCGCCGGCCTCGGCCCCGCAGCCGCCGCCGGCGCCGCACCTTGCGGCGGCTGCAGCCGGGGCTTTAGGAGGCTACGGCGCGGCGCCGGCGCCCCCGCCGGGCTTTCCCGGCCTGCAGCCGTGGGCGCAGCCGCCCAACGGCTGCCCCGCCCACCCAAGCGTGCGCCCCCACCCCCGCCAGCGCCTTGCTGCCGCGAATTGCACAGCATATGGCGGGATGCTGACGAGCCGAGCGCGGCAGCTGCAGGCCAACGGCAGCGGCGAGGCGGGCCTGCCGGCGGGGCTGCTGCTGCTGCGGCGGCTGCAAGCGCAGGGCGGCATCGCTCGCGCGCGCCCGGCGGGCGGCGACAGCGGCCCTGGCTCTGGCCTGCCGGCGGCGCTGTGGCAGGACCCGGCCATCCTGGCCGCCCGCTCCCAAGCCGATCAGGGTGCGCCGCCTCGGCCAGGGCGACCTTCGCTGCGCAGCTGCGCCCAAGGGAAGCCGTCTGAATGGGCTGGCTGGGGTGGCTCGCAGGCGGCGAGCAGCGCGCCTGGCTGGATGACTTTGGCACCGCCCGCGCCGCGCCTGTGCCGGAGAGCACGGGCGCGCCGGCCGCCGCCGCGCCGGACAGCCAGGCCGCGCCCAAGACGCCGCCGCGCCGGCGCCGGGGCAAGGTGGGTCCCTTGCTTTCGGTCTGCTGCTGGGGGGGCTCCCGAGCGGCGGCGGGAGGTGGTCTGACAGCGCGGCCTGTGGCTGCAGGCTTCCAGCTGAGCCCCGGGGGAGAGCAAGTGTGGAGCGGAGCGCTGTAGGAAGTGAGGCAGGAAGTGTGTAGCGTGTGTGCTAGTTTGCCAGCAAATTCGGGGCCAGGTGCTCTGGTGTGACCGCCGCGAGCCGAACACACGCCCCACCCAAAAAGCGCCACACCGCAAAAAGTTGCTGTTTCCCGGGAATGAAGACCCGCAATCGTGCTGCTCCCGCTCCCGAGGAGGAGGAAGCAGGCAGCGAACCCGCGCCGAGCACGAGCTCGGAATCATCCGATGCCGCCGGGCGTCGCAGGGGCTCTGGGGCCAAGCGCGGGCGCAAGTACTACCGACCCGAAGGCATGTCCTGCTGTCGTCGGATCTGCCCGGCTGCCGAGGGGAGCCAGTCTCGGTGAAGACATGCGCCCGGACGCGGCCCAGACCATCGCGCGTCTGACTGCAGACGAGGATGGCGATGAGAGCAGCGAAGAGTCGAGCAGCGGGGACGTGAGCGAGGTTGGCAGCGACGGCGAGGTGGTGCAGAAGCCCAAGCGCCGGAAACGCCGGCCTGGCAGCGGGCGCACTAGCTTGGAGCTGCCCCGGACGGCGGCAGAGCCTTACGACGAGGAAGATGCGGCGATCCAGCGCGCACTGTCACTTTCTATGCGCGACCCCGCGCAGGACGGCAGTGGTGAGGTTACAATGCCTTGCCAGCGGCACGACTGCGGCAGACCGGTGGACTGCCGCACCTCAGGGCACTGAGGCGCGTCGCAGGTGCGAGCGGGAGCCAGACGCCGCGGGCGCCCAGCGACGCCGCCTTGCAGATGGAGGCAGAAGAGGCGGCACTGCAGGCTGCGCTGGCGGCGTCGCTGGAAGATGCGGGTGAGGCCGCCCGCTTCCCCCCTTGCGAGCACCTGTCCCGCAAGCGCAGCAGTGCTGACGGCGCTGCCCGCAGGCCCGCCACCTTGGCGGCCAGCGGAGCCTCAGCAGCCAACGCCTGCAGTCAACTCGGGGGAGCCCGGCCCCAGCAGCGCCGCCAAGGCCGAGCAGTCGCCCGCCGGGCCGTCCAACGGGCGCAAGGGCAGCGGGAAGGGCGGCAAGGGAGGCAAGGGCAGGCCGCGCGCCGCCTTCCCGGAGCCGAGCGTGGAAACGGTGCGCCAAGCGTTCCAGATGCTGGACCCAACCGGCGCAGGAATCGTCAATCGCGTCGCCCTCAAGGAGGCGCGCCCCCCTTCCCTTCAGCCCGCCGGCTCGGTCCTCCCAACCCAGCTCCTCTGCGTCTCGGAGCGCACAGCTGCAGCATGGCAGGCCCCCCTGATCAGTCGGTTCGCCCGCAGGTCGCGCAGAACCTGCTGCACAACGAGCTGAGCGAGGCGCAGGTGGACGCGATGATGGAGTACGCGGAGCACGTGGCCAACCCGGGGGCCGGCGCGGCCGAGGCGGGCCTGGTGGATGCGGCCGCGTTCCAACGCCTGGTCTCGCGCTTTGCAGCGCCGCCTGCGCCCGGCGTCTGATGAGCGGCTGCCTGTGTACTTGCTTGTTTGTCGCAGGCTGCGCTTCGAACTGAACCCCGTGGTCTCTTACGTTGAGTTGCCAGAGCGCCGCTGCGCGCAAACACCATGATTTAAAATCCAATACAGGGACCTTCGACTGCACTCGCCTGCCGTTCACAGGAACCTCGCTTTCCAAATCGTCACACTCCCTAATCTTCGCCTGGCCTTCGCGCGCTGGGGCCACGTTGACGAGCGGGGCTGGAGGGGATGCAAGTTGGGTGAGCAGGACCCCCCCTCCTACGGACCCCCCCAACGGCAGCAGTTCGCAGATCCTCGAGCATACATTCGGCCTCACCAGCCCGGATACGGTCCAAGACGTCCTCCAGCGCAGGTGCGCACACGCGCGCTTGCCGAATGTCGCCTCCGGGGCCTGTAGATCGGCTACATGCGGCCTGCCTGCCTTCGCGCGGGAGTCTCGCGGCGCAATGAGGACGCCGAATTGCGATCACCTCATCCTCAATTGTCTTGCGTCATGGCATGGTGCTGCCTGTCGCCTCGACTCGAGGGCAGCCCGACGCGAGATTGGCTGACGTTAACTGAAGCATCCTCCTGCGGGGCGGTCCTGCTGTGGGACCAAGGCTGACACGTCGTGCGCTGACTTTGCAGAGTAAAAGGACCATGGCCTCCAGGGGCGTCGCGCTGCTGCTGTTTCTCAGCGCCGCGGCGCTGCCGCTGATCTCGGCGCAGACGCCTGGCACCCCCGAGCAAGTCACGGCTGCCTTCGAGAAGCTGAGCACGGTGCGGTTCTTCCGTCAATATTTCATTGCACTGCAACAAATTCCCTGGCCGCTCCGACACTCCCCGGAGTCTACTCTTCAACAGTACACTGTCGATCCACCGTCATCACGCAACCCGCGAAGCTGAGGCGTGCTGCTTTCTTCCCTGCCCGCAGAGCCCGCAGTACGGCCCGACGGTGCAGCTCATCCAGAGCAACCCTACGCTGCTGGCCAAGCTCACAGCCAGCCCCGTCATCCAAGTCGCCGTGAACGACCCCGTTGGCAAGCCGCCCCTGCAGTCGTTCGTAACACCACCTCCAGTCGCCACGCCAGGATGCACTCAGGTGGCTTCGAACTGCAGGGCTGCAATACGTCATCGGCTCCTTCGGCAGCCCTGTCTACAAGGAGGTGCTGAGCAATCCGCAGACGTCTGCCGCCCTAGCCAACTCGCCCATGTCCGTTTCTCTCCTTTCTGCCCGCCCTCACCCTGCTCCTTGGACACAAACGTTCTGGCTTACCTGACCTGTTCACTCGCCACGCAGCATGACCACCATCCTGGCCAGCCCGGCGAACGAGGCCCCCCTGCGCGTCTCCCAGCTCTTCGCGTCCGCCCAGCTGCCACCCACTGGTGCGCTGCCACCCTCCTCCACAGGAGGGGTAGTGGCAGATGCAACCTCAGCCATGGCCCTGAAGATGCGTGCCTGCAGGTAACGCGCTGACTGACGTGAACATCCTGACCAGCGTCGTCACTCAGGCAGCCGGCTTGCCCCAGACGCCGTTGCCGGCGCAAGCTCCCACTCCCGCCTCCGCAGCTGCCAAGGCTGGCGGTGTGCAAGCCGCCGGTTAATGCCTCTGCCGCTCTTGTCACTTTGGCACGGGTGGCGTGGGACCGCGGCTTGGGTTTTGCACATTCGGGCTTCTTGATCGTTAGTTAGTGAGGATTTACCAACTTGTATGCTGCGCGCCGTATATGGCCCTGAGATTTCTTTCGCCAGCTGAGACTTGCAATGCTTTGTTTCGTCTCCCATTCGGGTTGCTGTCCACTTTCCCCCATACCAGCATAGAGCAGCAGGCAAGGCCGCTGCCGTAGAACCGGTTGTGTAAACCTCTTCTGGGCACAGTGCTGTGCGCGTCTGTCTAGTCCGGAAGACTCCAGCAGGAAAACGCGGCCTAAAAGCGGCAAAAGGCGCCTGGAAGAGCGCGAGAAAATGGCAGCTATCACGCAGCCGGGCGTCACTGCTCAGCGGCCGCCTCGGGCTGCGGCGCGGCCGTGTCCGTGCTCGCGAGCGGCAGCTGGTCCAGCTTTGGCAGGTCCGGCCGCGCGAGCGCCACCAGCAGCGCGGGCGGCCAGTCGGCCGGGTCCATGCCGTACAGCGACAGCAGCTCGGCGGCCGCGCGGCGCGCCTCCTCCATCAGCACGCGGTCGCGCGGCAGCTCCGTCAGCTTCAGACTGGCCAGCATGTCGCGCCCGCTCTGCTGCCGCCCCAGCACCTCGCCGGGGCCCCTGCGCAGTGGGATGCGGGCGACGTCAGCCTGGCGCGCACAGCGCATGGCCGACGCGCGCTGGTGCTGGGATTGTGGAGGCACCTGTGGGCCAGGTCCACCTCCGCGATCTGCAGGCCCGAGTGCTCCCCCTCGAGCACACGCAGGTGCTCGACGTCGACGCCGGAGGAGGCGACCAGGAAGCAGCGGGCGGGGCGCTCGCCGCGCCCCACGCGCCCGCGCAGCTGGTGCAGCTTGGCGAGGCCGTAGCGCTCGGCGTGGTTGACCACCATCATGCTCGCCTCCGGCACGTCGATCCCCACCTGCTCACCCCGCAGACACACTCTGTCTCGCCCGTCTGTGGGTTTCGCTGAAGCAGTTGGAGGGACCTCGAAAGGAAGGAGCCGCGCCTCAACGACCGTGGTGGAGACCAGGACGGGCGTCTCGCCGCTGACAAAGCGCGCGATCGCGGCCTGCTTCTCCTCGCCGCTCATGCGGCCGTGCAGCAGGCCGGCCTCGACGCCGTCGCCGAAGCAGCCGCTCTCCTGCAGCCGCGCGTGCTCCATCTCGGCGGCGCGCACGTGCTCCAGGCGCTCCGCGCTGCTCTCCTCGATGAGGGGGTAGACGATGAAGGCGCGGCCGCCGCTCGCGACCTCCTCCGCCACCTCGCTGTACACCTGCGCGCGCCGCGCCGGGCTCGCCGACGAGCCGCCCCTCAGGAAGAGCAGCGGAGGTCGACGCGGGCGCACGCACCTGGGTCAGCTCGCCGGGCGTGTCCCGCACGACGGCGGTCTTGACGCGGCGGCGGCCCGGCGGCATCTCGTCGATCGCGGTGAACGCCATGTCGCCGTGCATCACGAGCGACAGCGTGCGCGGGATGGGCGTCGCCGACATGGCCAGCATGTGCGGCGTGACGGGGCTCTTGGCCTGCAACAGCGCGCGCTGCTCCACGCCGAACTTGTGCTGCTCGTCGATGATCGCCAGGCCCAGCCGCGCGAAAGCGACGGCGTCGTTCAGCAGCGTGTGCGTGCCCAGCAGGATCTGCAGGCGGCCCTCCGCCAGGTCCGCCAGCAGCTCGCGCCGCTGCGAGAGCTTGGTGCTGCGCGTGAGCACGCCGATCGTCGGCCGCCGCGCCTCCGGCAGGCGCTCGACCAGGCGCGCCAGCGAGGCGTGGTGCTGCTCCGCCAGCACCTGCGCGGCCGCCGCAGCTGCTCAAGCCCAGGCCGCAGCGCCTTGCATACGCAAACGGCCAAGCCAAGGCTCGAAGCACTCGCCTCCGTCGGTACCATCAGGGCGCCCTGGTAGCCAGAGCTGACGGCCGCCAGCAGCGCCAGGAAGCCCACGATCGTCTTGCCGCACCCCACCTCGCCCTGCGCAGCAGCGTCGGCTCACTCGGTTCGCCGCCGTCCAGCCGGGGGTGGGGGGATGGCCCGGGGCCCGCGCCTGCAGCAGGCGCAGCATCGGCGCCGGGCCGGCCATGTCCTCCAGAATCTGCTTCAGCGCTCTCTCCTGCCCGCCCGTGAGCGTGTAGGGCAGGCACGCCCTGGCCGCCTCCAGCGCGCTGGTCGCGTCGCTGACAACCAGGCCCGGGCCGGCGCCAGGCTTGGGCGCTCTGCGCAGCCCGGCACAGCGCACCCGTCAGTGCAGGCTGAAGGGGCACGCGTGTGCAGCTGGGAGGGCGTGGGGGGGGGAGGGGGGGGGGG